>JAECUM010048160.1:0-19463 GCA_016617855.1 Megalonaias nervosa
CCAACTCAGGAGCAAAAGTTCATTTAGGCATTATGTGAACAACCATGATCACACAATGGACAAAGGAAGCATAAAACATTACGGTTATGTCCATAAATGAGGAATCCCACACTTTTAAGTGAAACTCTATTATATAGTCCTCCTTTAAAACACCCAGTCCTCCTTTAAAACACCCAGTGCATTTACCAAAGCATCTGTGTCTGCTTGCATTACATTGCATTTTTCGGCGCAAATGTCAGTGGCAAAATAATGTTATTATGGCTTCACTCAGACGTAGTTTTCTTAATAAAGTTTGACTTTTTGTCTTGTCTACATATCGCCGTTAATGTGTAATCACACATTAAATCAACCTGTCTTTTTTTGTTGTGTTTGCACTTCATTTTCGACTCTGGGATATTACAAAATGTTGTTACTACATGTCCACATCCAGGAAATTTTTTTGTGACCATCTGTTCACCATCATGATAGTGATAATGTGTTTTTCCTAGAAGATGTTCTGACAAGCGTGAACATATCTTACAGGAATTAAACATTTAATTTGCACAAAACATCGGAACTTTTCACCTAGCAATTTTGATGAGACCTATGGCTACATTCTATTGTGGTATGCTTTTCTCCACACTTTCGTTGACAAACGTTTCCTCTAGACGGTCCTCACACTGCAATTTGCATTCGACCTTCGTCAGTCATTCCTTCAAAATCTGACTATGACATCATTGTTTCTCACATAGTGTGTAGTGTGTAGTAAGAATGATTATCTACTTTGGAGCGTAGCAAAATTGCAACAGATACTTGAATATCTCGGCTGTGTATCTGGTCTCATATCCATTTGATGGTTGTTCTGATCAACGTCGTCCGAATCTTCCTGACTGTGACCAATGAAAACAATATTAGTCCCAACACCTTAAACATTCTTATATTCTAAACAAATTCTGTTTGATATGCCAAAGAAGTTCTTTTTGCCAACGCATACAGTGCTACTCCTCTAAGCAGTCGCACTGTATTCAATGGTTCACCATTCTCTGGAACAAATAAATATGAAGTTTGTATTAATTTGCTTTAGTATACACTGTTGGATTGGGATAATGCTGCTCATGATCTCCAGTGACAATCAAGTGTAGACAGTGTTCACTTGGAGTTGTACTGATGTGACATTGCAAGACTTCATCTGCCTCCTCTACGAATCAAATGTTCGGTCCTATCTTATCAAGAATTGATTAATATCTGCAGCGCAAGGAATGGTCATGCCTATTATATTAGCATTAGCATGTTACAGTACAAATGTAAATTCCTTAATTCGAACCTCTTTATGCTCTTTCACTATATGTCAACGAGTTCGTAATTCGTACGAAATCTGCTGATGCATTCAGAGTGTTCTTCTGTACAAAAGCCACTTAGTCTTATAATCCTGTTCCCACACGTCGATAACATTGGCACGTATCACCCACGTTGCTTATAACTGCTTCTTGAATTCCCTTTTGCGTTTCTGTCTTTACAGACTAGACTTATCCCAAACTCCATTTCGTTTTTCATGTACATATTTATCGTCTTGATGATGAAATCTTTTTTATGATGTCCTCAATGTCCACTAAATAGGTTATTTCTGTTTCAATGGCAAACCAGAGATTTTCAAAACCATCTTCCATCACTCTGTCTGCCTCCATAGCGCTTGCTACATCATCACATTTACAAACAGATCTTCTGAAATGTCATCAATGTCCAATATTGGCATTGACGTGTTTTCTGACACACCTTCAACAAAATTTACGATGTCATCATTTCTTAGGTTGCCATAACCGAACCAATCTTCAATAACCCAAGACGCATGCCGTTCTGCGCAAACTCTTCAAGCATTTGACTATGGTTCCATCGTAGCTTCTCCAATCAGGACATCAAAGATTCGTAGTGGCTTTCCATACAAGGATACAGTTCATGATGTGTGAGACTGGATTTCTTCTCGGAATTATTTCAGAGCTTTGGTCACATTGCTTTCACAATCACTTGTTGAAATTTCATTTTTGTTTTATAATCTAATGCAGTCCAAGCGTTTCTTACTAAATTTCTCTCTAAAGGGGTTCAGTGTATGCCGACTTAAAGCCTCACTTAAGTTGTTAACTCCGACTTGTACTTTACATCCACTGGAAATTTTTTTAATTCCTTCCAAAAACTGGTAATATGCGTAATTCATGTACCACAACATTAGTAATCCTAGCATGCTAAATATCCTGGAAACCCAAACCTGCTTGTTCTTAAACAGAACTCGCACAATGTTAAGACTTATGTAGATTTAACAGTTCCATGCAGGAACTTGCATAATGTAAAACCGATGACTAACTGTGTCTGAAAGGCTTTCCTCTGCCATCCATCGAGACTCATTTCATCTGCTGATGGCCAATCGGATAGAGTCATAATTCTGGGATCTCTCTGCAAGTCTGTCAAATTGTGGATATAATTTTCTGATTTGCTTCAACGTGATCGTGCTACAGTCAAGCAATAGTTCGTGGTCATACACCTTGTAATCAGCTTGGGACAAGTAGGCTGCTGGATCAACCTCTTGGACACAGTTCATCAAATACGTTTAGAAAGGAGGTATTAGAACATTTTGCACTATAGGAGCACGTGTTTGTAATCTTAAAAGAAAGCAATTGCTTCCTCCATCACAATGCATTTATGTTTCTTTGGCATTACATCCACGAAATATATTTGAAATAATACACTCACTAGCTCATTATGAAGCAAAATTGGGTCTCTTTCAGATACCTTAGCTAACAACATTGTGTCCAAGTAATATGACGATAAGCAAAGGAATTGATAAATTTGTCAATCTTTTCCATGCAACATATCTTAGGCGCTAAACGTCGATACTAAGCCAATGATATGTACCGACTATTTCTGGAGTTAGATAACAGATTTTCGCATCGCGAATCCTGTAGCCTTGAATTATTCCTATACTGGTTATATTTATATCCTTTAATACCTTCTCACAAAGAATAGATAAATTCTTGTCGTAGTGGTCTGTACTGAACATCTAGGTAATTGTTTAGGTCCCCATATTCACCAATTCGGTTATTCGCTTTCTGAAACGGAAGATTAGTTGATGGAGGACAAGTCTACTTTCCATCTGATAAAGATCAGCATATATAAGTAATTCTAGAAATTACGAGATTCCTAAGATTCATACTTCCTACATCCAAGAAGGTCCAACCACTACTTGCAGCTGTACATTTTCTCTTTATGGTGACAGCTATCAGCGACACACATAAGCGTCGCGGTACCGTACGTTTCGTTTTACCAGCATCCAGTGCTTCATAAATTCACATAAAGTAGTACTTGAATCGTATAATGTATATATAAACTGAAACATAGTTATTCTAAGACATCGTAAGCGTCTCACTGGCGAACCGGGCTGTTGATTAGAACTCTCAAATATTTCCGACTGACTGTTTTAGATTCGAATCAATTTTGATTTAGATTTTTGCGTCGCGTAAGAATATAAAACATAATAACTGGTATTTCTTTCGAGAGTATTCCAAAAATTGGGATAAAGTAGTTGTATTGTTAAATGGCTAAATGGTACTATTTCAACCCGTTTAAAAATATTTTACCCTTCTCCTTCAGCTCAAGGTGAAACGGAATGAAACAGGTTGGAAATACCAACCCACCTGCAGAACCCCAATGTCACTATTCTTTATATTTAGCCCTTTCATAATTTGCAAACTGTCTTCTGGACACAGGATTAAAAATGATAGCATACTATATCCAGTCATGTGCATTGATCTGGGATAGAGAAATCCTAGCATAGGGGTCATAAATCATGGGTAGGAAAGATGAGTTACCGAGTTTCACCCCACGTATCATGAGGACCAGAAATTATTTTTCCCATCCCACATCAATATCCATGGTTGCTACTATCTCTCCAATTCCTGGATCGCAACATGATGGCTTTAATAAACTGGCGCCAAATTAAAGCATCCACATTTCAAGGCATCTATTGAAAGATTATAGTTTCAAACCATAGGGTCGTAACACAAGTAAATGACACCATTTGCAAACATTGACCAACCCACTGAATCCCATACACCGCTAAAATTGACCTTCCCAACCAAGCCAGTTGTAAACCTCAGAAATTGAGACACCTGTTGATCAGGCCAAATATAAAGCTACTGTCAAATAACAATAGGAAATCGAAGTGTTTTGGATGTTGGACGTGCCAATACGTGAAAGAAGTAAACACAGTTTCAAGCACAATCACAGGTCAAGCGTTTAGTATTCACAACTGTACTATTATGACCTGTAGCGCAGAAAATGTGATCTACCGCATGAAATGCAAAGAGTGCAGTACCCAATATGTTGGCGAAACGCCGACATTAAACGTTACAATGAACTTTGCACAAATCAGACTGAATGGCAACCAATAAATTGTAAGGAGTCCAGAGACTGAAATGTTTCTTCTCCTAGCTATACTTTGAATTATGCAATGCTGACAAAAATCATCCATAACTCCAGATAAAGAACATAAAATAGGAAATGCAAAGAAATATATTGACTTGAACACTCAAAACTCACAGATCAAAAGCAGGAATAATCAAAAAGTGCATTTATCTGTGCCTGGGTAATAAAGACTTTGCAAGTAATTAAGTCGTATTTTCCTGTCATTAATTCGTTTTATCCGAAAGCGCTTGGGCTGGTTTCGCTTCAGTTCCTTACTGCTGTTCTCTTTCATTTCTACTGAAGGGAAAACAATAGAATATTATTCGCTAAATAATTTCCATATTCTATTCATTCCTATATTTCCAACTGTGCCAAATGTATCCTTATACTTTCACATGTGACAATACAGGATTTCCCATCCTATCATACGACACTTGCTCGTGTATGTCAACAGAAGTTATACCCGCTATAACAAATATAAGCAGTTAGTGAGCTACAGGAAATAAATGGAAACTGAATTAACTTTTAGACATGCAAATTACTTTAAACGATATTTGGCTCGATTCTTTTCGGTTATTTGAAGTTAATTCCCTTTAATAACCATACAACAGCGACTAACCCGTTCTGATTTGCTTTGTGATCCAATAAAGTCAAATAGTTTACAAAAAGTCAAAACCGTAATTAACAAAAACATATTATGTCATCCCAATCCTACTACTTTCTTTGATCGCTGATATTCATATCATCAGTCAATGAAAGTGTTTTAAGTTTAAGAAAAGGATGAGGGTGGTTAAGTACTAAAGAGTGAGTTAAATCTACAGGAACACGTTTGGAAGGCTAAAACGAACATTTTCTTTTCCTCCCTAAATACGCGACAGATTTTATCTTATGACACGAGAAACGATAGATTTGAACTCGTGACTCTGCCCTTTGTTAACATAGCATGTTTCTTGTACAATATATAAATATAACTTAATTTTAGTTAAATTGTTGGTTTAACTTCTTTCGTTAAATATTTTAAGACCATGGAGTAGTTGAAGCCAGACAGTAGGAAGATTATTGACCAAGGGATACTTTCTGTTTGACCTTTGGCAGTAAGAAAGTCCAATCGCAAATATCATTCTGTAGAGCAGCAGGACATTAATATATATAAGATTTGACAGAGTTCTTTATGGGCCAAACCCAGATACCGGTAATGCATGATAACTTACAGAAGTGTTCATGCTTTGCAGTCAATGCTAGGAAGAGAACATTTATTTTGGAACCATTGAAACTTTACCAGCAACATAGCACAACAACTCCATTTACGCCAGTTATTAATTAAGGCCAAAAGTATATCAGCTTGAGTGGGGTTATTTTTTTATATTTTCGTCAGTTTTGTTTGGATTGGCATCAGTTCATTAGATATCAGTCGATGAAACCAATTTGTATCACTCGTATTAGTATATTGTCTTCAAAGTTAGTTCTATTCATGAAATGATTTTCATCTTCGATAGCACATATATTATAATATATATCCTCAGGGGAGAAAGCAATGTTATGAATTGATAGTCATTTAATCACGAAGTGCATGTGACAAAATAAATAGTAGTTTCTATGATACACTGACAATGCCTAAGACCGTGTAGTGCGATATGTTATTTTGCAAAACGAACTTAGTCATTGATTACAGTGTTGTTTACAAATTGACGTTTGATGGAAATATTACTTCTTATTGACAAGTCAAATCATCCTAGATCGTATAATATCTGTTTTTAAAATCATTTATATTTCCTTCAAAAGGCTTTATTGTTACATTTCTTGATGATGACTATGCATACTATTTGCTAAAAGAGACTGAGAGTTTAAAAGCTCAAGAAAGTATGTAGTAAAAAGTACTTGGTGACAATAGCTATAAGAGAAAGATATAATGGATGAAACAATGTCAATTTAATTTGGACTAAAATATATTTACATTGGAAATACACCATTCTTCATGATTTACAAACAATATTATTATTGTAGAAGAAAGAGAAAGATAAAAATAGGGTTAATATCTATCCCAAACTAAACTTTACGACTGCATAAATGGCAAAAAAACAAACACAGGATAGAGAAATACTACAACGAACGCATAGTTATGCAGTTTGATAGTCACGATGATTTTAAACAAGTTATATTCGAGAATTTCAGGGTAGTTCAATAACATCGGAGACAATTACAGTCTTTATTTTAATAACCGATGGTTTTCCCTAATACATTTTAATATGTATCTCTTTTATATTGTCTTCTCCGACTTTCATTTGAAAAATGTAAGCGATCACTATATTGTTGCTGCTTTTGACCAAGAATCCGGACAGCACTGGACATAGGTAAATCCGGACCAACCTTCAGAGGGAACTGAAAATTACATATATGCTAACTGAGAGGTTTCCAAAATGGATACATGATTAAGATTAAATTAATATAGAAAATAATTATATGTCCATTTCTGAGAAGAAGTGGAATAATTCATCTTGTTTGCACAGTTTATTAGCAATAAGCGCAAACTAATAATATGCTTCGAAACTTGTTGTGAGTAAAATTATGTTAAAGGATTAGAAATCATATAGATGATCTACAATTTCTACAATTTGCTTAAAATACCCTTGTCTTTGTAGCCAATGTCTGTGTTTATTCAAGAATGTTAATCAAATACATGTTCTGCGGCTTAAATGTTGTTTTATACTTAGAAATCTAGAGTAAAATATTTCTATGGCTTTGACATCCAAAACAAATATTAAAATAATTTTATTAGCCAAAAGAAAAATTTATTTTGTTCACTTGTTTCGCTTTCTTTTGATCTTGCAGAAGAAAAACGAGAGACAGGGCATATGTAAATATAAGCTTAAACAGAGAGAGGGAGAAAGAATGATTCTACCCAGCTGTGGAATCTTGTCTTGGTCTCTTATAAAACCTTGTTTGGGCTAGTTGCTTGGTTGCTGGGTAGAAACTACATAATTGACAAAGTTTCAACATTACATTCTACTTGATGTGCATCTGACAGACCATTTTCTTATCTTCTTCAGCGACGATTGTGTGATGCAACACATTCTCGTTGATGAATGTGAACATATTTTTCAATATCAAGTGTATCTTTATATCGACAGTTTATTAATAGATTTTAAATATGTTCTAAAATAATTTTAGGTTAAGTTATCTCTCATTCCCCGGTTCTTTATCAAGGTTTAGGCATTTAAAAATAAATAACGGATTTATCAATTCGCTGCCATGGTGTTCTGTGTATCGACTGGTGTGACTCCTACAACTATAATTACCTTTCTCTGCTTCTTTTGTAAATTATATGAGTCCATGATTACCCTCATATTATTCTAGTTTAGATATTTTAACAGGATAAAAGTACTGTCAATTGAGTGTCTTATTTTGGTCATTCTGATGATCTTATTTGATCGTATTGTACAGGACCAAAATACTGTTAAATGAACATCTTCTTTAGACATTGTAGAGGAACAAAGTACTATTAAGTGAGCATATATTTGGTCATATTGTACGGGAAGAAGGTACAGTCAACTGAGTGTCTAATTTTTATAATATTAATCGTATTGTACTGGAACAAAGTACAGTTAAGTGAATATCTTCTTTAGACATATTGTACAGGAAGAAGGTATTATTAAGTCAGAATATGTTTGGTCATATTGTACGTAAAGAAAGTTCAGTCAAGTGAGTGTTTTATTTCTTCATTTTGTACAGGACAAAAGTAATATCAAGAGAGCATCTAATTTGGTCAATATGAACCTGGACGAAGGTACTGACAAGCAAGAATCTCACTTGGTTATTCTGAAAAGGATCAAAATGCTGTCAGAAATCATATTTTGAGTCATTTTGAATGGACGATGCAATTTTATCAAGAAAGCATCTTATGCAATCAGTTTATGCAGCATCAAAGTACTATAAAGTACGCATCCTATTTGGTTATATGGTACAAGATGAAATCAATTTTAGCATCTTTAATATTTTATCTTGTGTCTGTTGGTTAAAACAGCGTCATCGTGTCCAATGGAACAATACATACTGCTACATGAAGACTTCTAGAAATAAGTTGCTAAGTTCACTCGAACGATACAAGTACTCATTTTGTTCCTTGTGAAGTTTTCGCATCAAAAAGCGATGTTCAAAACCTAATGGCCCTTTTTTATGTTCATAATGATCTAAGCAGTAACATTTGCGTGGAAAACATAAATCATAAAACGATATTTCTATTGATTATCCTTGCATCCACGATATGAGAGTAATTAGATCCTGACCTAACATGATATAGTCTCATCCACTGCTGGTTCAACGTTCAAAGTTTGAATTAGTGGATGCTATCCGACAGCGACAGATGCAATATTTTGCCATATCTACTGAATATTCCCAGAGCTGTTAAATCTCTATATCTTTCGTCATTCGGAGACGTTGCCGTACCATCTAGATCTTACTTTAAGAAGAGACTGTTGATTGTTTTTTCAAGAACAGTCCTTTTGCTTTGTTCCTGAAATTACGATTGCATGCTAAGTAAAGAATTGGGTTCATAAATGTGTTAATAAGATATGACTGTTTGAGAAAAAAACCTCCATATCGGTCCTTATAAATATTATTAAACGCCATGACTGTGTATATCCAAACGGGTAACCAGGAGATTATAAAAGTTAATGTGATCAGAAATGAAACTTTGGTTGTCTTAAGGAGTCTTCTTTTCTGTGGTAAAGACATATTTTCGAATGATTCACGTACTACCGTTTCATGCTGTTTGACGTTGATAGCAATGTGTTCAGACTGCGGAAAATCTCGGACACATATTTCTGATGGGCGATCTGATTTCGCTTTTCTCTTTCCCAGAATCGCAAGGTCTTTGTCATGGTTTTTATTGTCGTTCTTGATATCGCTGTTAGCATTGTCTCTTTGTAAGTGTTCGTAACCGAAACAAGCTGCCTCACACGTTAACAGCTGCTGAGAAGATGAGTTGGTTACATTAATTTGTATGTTTGTCATATTTGTTTGCACAGACAATGAAGTCTCGTGTGCTGTTCTCTCAAACGTACAGGAAGTAGTCGGCCTTAATTCCATGTGACATGGCAGTGGAGTGATCTTATTCCGTCGCATTATCTTTCTGGATGTTATTGAATTTTGTGTTGTTTTTCTCACAGTTTGAAACAACTTCTTGGCCACGCTCGTATAGGAAAACGAAACAATTCCAAACATGACAATAAACAAACTGACGGTTAGAAGAAAGAAGGCAGATGCAATCCAGGGAGGATTTGTTATTGGAAAGCAACTTCGTTGAAAATCGACCCAGGAGAATAGCAAATTCGGAACAGAGATGAAAATAGTGGAAAGTATTACAGAAAAAACAATAGATTTTCCTCGACGATCCAGAGAAAATGTTGACTTTGGCATACAGACTTTAAAGAAACGTTCAATGGCCATAGCACATAATAAAAAGGATTCCGCAAATGTAACGATTTGACCTAAGAAGTTTAAAGCCTTACAAAAGGTATTTACGTTAATTACATGTAATATTTTAGTCTGTATCACGATATACATCGGGACCGTGACTACAAGGCAAACAAGGTCGAGAACAGCAATCGATAGTATGTAACAGTCGATGTTAGTGCTTGGCTTCAGTTTCTGGTATATGGCCAATACGATGGAATTTCCTGGGATTCCAATTGCCATGGATGCTGAGAGATACAGTATGTAAAGTGCAAAAATGTGATCGGGCATTTCAAACTTGAAATCAAGTAGAGACACATTTCTCTTTGAAGTATCAATCATCCAAGCAGATTTATTTTCAGAGATACTCATTGTTTCATATTGCTTGGCATTGTATCCGATTGCATCTTACTGCCTCAGCCACTTGATTAAGATCGGATGCTGTTATGGGGTCTGCAATAGAAATCCAGACATAAATACGATTACGTAATGTTACATTAATATGGGTAGTGGTTTAGAATTTAGACATATTTACAGCAAGTATTTCTCTTTTTAATTATACACAATTAAATTGATGTTTTTGATGTTTCCTTCCCCAACGTATCACGCGGCATCATTTCTTTATAAGTGACCAACGGCATAAGTTTCAAATACGCTTGTTTGACACCATACACGTTAATCGTATTTGAACCATAGCTTGCAAGGATTATATTAAATAAAAAAAGTTATCATTTCTGGATCAGCGATTCTAAGACAAAATGGTTAGCAATAATTTGACTAACGTAGATATAAAAGTTTCATTGGAATAATTTAGTCTTCTATGTCCGATCTTCTTCTACATACGCACGCATCATCAAAGATTTAGACGATGATGGAACGGCCCTCCGTGACACAAAATAAGACACTATGCTTTACGCGCCAGGAATTTCAACCAACTCTGGCCTTATTAGCAAAACTATCAAGTGAAATGCTTATCTTTTTCTGCGTCGTTTATTATACGTAATACTTAGATGTAGTAGGAATGAAGAATTCAGCCATTCACCCGATTTTCAAGATTAGGAAGCAAGAATTATTGCATGCATTGACAGACGATAATTGCAGCTATTCTTGCATATTCTACGATGAAAATTTCTACATATATTATGGCAGAGAGAATATCACAGTTCATTACCTTTTTATTTCATTGCAGCAAATTTATCACTCGGCTGTTCAAATGCTGTTGTTGTAACTATATCCAGTTATATACTCCCTGCAAGTGAAATTAATAAAGAAATAGATATATATATATATATATATATATATATATATATATATATATATATATATATATATATATATATATATATATATATATATATATATATATATATATATATATATATATATATATATATTATTATTACATATATATATATATATATATATATATATAGCGATCAAGAGATAGATAAAAGACTATTAGTTTATATGCAGATCGAACCTCATAACTACTGTGCGAATCTTGCTTGTGATCCATTTCTGTATCTATTTCCAAGGATGTTAAGCCAAACGTTCTTGCTAAGTGTAGGGTTCTGAAAAGTTCAAATACTAAAACTATTTTGTCTAATCACCTAACGACCACACATAAAGAGATCTAATTTCACACTTTTAAGGTGTTTCTATTCCACAGTTATTGGACCCATCATGATGCCTTTCCAAGCCGAAGATTGGAACTTTAAGTCATGCTCCAAGAACACGAACCAAACACCTAATACATTAATACACTAGAATTCCTGATTGTAAGTCATTATTGAGTGTCCATTGTGGGAAGTAATTCATGCTATCATAACGTCTCACAAATACTCTATATTGTGACTTCTGCTCCTAGAAATTGGCTAACTACTCGGTCTGAAAAACATCGTCCCAACGAATACACCTTATAGTCAACAAATAATCACTGAAAATATAGCAAAGCTATACTGAGACGCCAATACAAAAAAAAAATCACATATCCAAGGTGTTCCACAATAAAATGGTGGGCGAATTTTGGGATTATATAGTCGTGATTTAATTTGGACAGTGCTTTTAACTTTTCAACCATAGACATAAACAGTACAGAGAAAGCTAAGCTGAAGCTTTCCTCATCACGCTTAGGACTTCAACAGCAAAGTGATTAATCTCTACCGACTGTTAACATCACTCGATAGAATGGTGCGCGATGTTAACAGATTGTCCCAGTTATGTGGCAGGTTGCCACGGCCCCGTCCCAGTTCAGCGTTGGTTTGTGCGCACGGTTGTAAATCGATTCCTTAACCACCCGCTCAAAACAAGTTTTTTCTCGATCTAGGATTTTTACTGAGTTCCAAGTTACAGTATGGACAGGGCAATCATTGTGGACGTTTCGTGGTATTTTAAACGAGGATTGGTCTTCTAAGTTGATTTAATCTCGCTTTCAGTGTCGTTTTGGTGTCCTCAATATAGTCGTGATGACATTGACTTTCACCCTATCCTGCACACTTAATGTGATAGGTCCGCAAATATCTCTCTTATCAGACTTATCCTTAGGGTTAACCAACATGTGTCCTAGGCTCCGGTACGATTTGAAACGCACATTAATTTTGTGTCGTTGAAAAACTATCTTCAGGCATTCGGAAGCCCCTTTTTTCATTAGGTAGGGTGATGTTACCTTTCGAAACTATTCTCCCAGTTGGTCTACGTTTCCCCGTATTGTCATTAGACCTAGCGTTGAGCCTATTGGAAACCTTCGTAATTTCCTATTCCGGACAATGACACCTCTTGTTCTTGTTTTAAAACTTTTGGGTCAGATGTAACGACTTTGACTCTTTGATGCAATGCTTTGACCACTGCAAGTTTCTAATACAATTGATGGCCGCTACAACCTGCCGCATTTCGTGCACAACCTGTTAACATAGCTCACTATTCCATCGGGCGATGTTAACAGTCAGAAGAGATTAAATCAGTCTGCTGATGAAGTCCTTAGCATAAGGACGAAAGCTTCAGGTGAACTTTCTCCATATGGTTTATGTATGTGGTTGAAAAGTTACAAAAACTGTCAAATATGAATAATATTACTGCAGAGTTAAGCTTTCAACAAAGCATCGTCGAGATTTCGCCGATAGTATTAAAATACCAGTATATTAGCGAACATCTTTCGGAATAACACTGGAACTCATTTGGATTACTCGATACTTGTAGATTTGATAGAACTATTTATGACTCTTCAGGATTTCAATCATCGCACTGTAATTGATTGCTAATATTTCACTTTGTATTTTAGGGAAATTTTGGTTTTATAAAACTTGTTGGTTCTCGCTATTTTTTGTTAATTATTTTTTGACCATAGAGTGGTACCAGGATGTCACTTTGTGAGTCTGTATAAAAATTAACATGAGGGATATACATATTGGGGCCAATAGGGAGATTATGTTGGGATGGGTATTGCCCACTATGAGAATTAACGTTAAGGATGGAATAGCCTGGGATCCTATTGACATTTTATCATCACCAAATACAATGCCATTTAACATTACCACCTAACTACAAACAAACCTACAGTGAAATTCACTTACAAGTGTTCATCTGTTCATAAATATTTTATACATTTTGACAAAATCAAGATTACAACATATTTAACTTAGCAGTAATGAGTACGTTTTTTATATCAAAAGAGAGTTAAAATAAACACAATACAAGATATAATAATATTTTTGTTTTTCTCAAGATTATGATAGTTTATACGAAGAATCTCTGATCTTCTAAAGAAGATAATAATTATATTGGTAGCATCTTAAAAAAGGAAGCAAATTATATTGGTAGCATCTTAAGAAAGGAAGCAAAGAGATATATCATAAATGTAATCGTTTGCAGCTCAGATATATCCCTTTGTTTGGAGGAAAAGGGGGTATTTGTTCAAGGAGACACATATTTACACTTTATATAGTTATATATATATTAGAAAAGATGATATGATACGATATTTTGACACATAACTGCACAATTGCGTGTGTAGTATATTTTTCTCATTCAAACAAACACATACCGCAAGAGAGTTTATTATATTGTTTCGAACATACCTGCACACAATGGGTTTCAAAGAAAGTGTTTATTATTTTGTCATAAATACAGTCTCACAAAGACATAAAACAGGAAATATTTACTTTTTGTACAAATAAGCGTACATAGACGAGCCAAGGGAGGGAATATTAATTGATTCAAACATAAACAAAAATGCACATGAACACGTACAAAGGAAGGGATCTGATTATTTTTTCCAACACACATAATTTCACACATACATACATACATACATACATACATACATACATACATACATACGTATATACATACATACATGCTTACATATATATATATATATATATATATATATATATATAACATATATATATATATATACATATACTTATACTTATATATACTATATATATACTATACTATATATATATATATATATATATATATATATATATATATCAAGATAAACATTGAGAAGTTAGCACTAATGACTTGCATCATTTTTAGAATACTGCGTGGTTCTCAAAGGAATCGTTGACCTGAGAAGAACTGTTTGCAGTGTTATCACCTCTTGCACATTAGAACTACACTGAAGCTAGCCATTAGTTAGTGTAGCCCTGAGAAGAGCTGTTTGCTATGTTATCGTCTCTTGCACATTAGAACTACGCTGAAGGTAGCCATTACTTAGTGTAACCCTGAGAAGAGCTGTTTGCTATGTTATCGCCTCTTACAGATAAGAACCACACTGAAATTCGATAAAGCTGGCTCGTCTGTTTGTCAAACTGAGTTTTTCGGGGAAAGTTAATAACATCAGTATTGAAATTTTTGTTCGTAACTTTCTTCCAATTCGCTGGGTGATCTATCGTTTACACTGTGGTTTTTGTTTTCCTTCTACAATACAAGCGATGTATTGCGGTTGCTGCTTGCTTTGTTGCAATGTTTACCCATTCAAAAATATAAAAAAAAAGTTTGTCTTTCAATTTTCACGTTTGCAACATTACAAATTAATAAAGGTCAATTGCAACTGTTGGGTGAAAACTACTTCCCGTAAAAAGAATATTGATTCAGAGAGAAAGAGAGAGAGAGAGAGAGAGAGAGAGAGAGAGAGAGAGAGAGAGAGAGAGAGAGAGAGAGAGAGAGAGAGAGAGAAATGGTGTAATATAATAATCATAAGAGACTGTCTTTCTTTTCCAAACAAGCAATTTATTTTGCACTTCTGAGGCAACGCAGTAACTCATACATTATATTTCGCCCGCCATTAAACTTACAAATCAGCAACGTAATAATGCATTCCAACACGGCTTCAAATGGAATACATAAACAAATAAACCATAAATTCACACAACACCCAGGAAGAAACTAACATTGTGTCGTATGTTTGTTAACTGAGTTATGTTATGCATATTTAAGTTAATTGTTTGCCTGTTAGCTTTAAAAAAAAAATTATTCCATTATTAATGTAACATTATTTACTGGACTTGACCTTGTCCAGAACTGAGTTCAGTTCTGTTTGACCTGATTGACTTTTGTTTTTAAAATTTTATTTCATTGATGTAAACAACTAATAATAGATTTATTATCCTCTATGGATATGAGTTCATTGACCAAATTACTATTCAGGTAAACATATTGATTTAGGTCAAGGTTTAGGAGATTCCAAAGTGTATTTTATATGGTATTACTCATTATATCATTCAAGCAGGTTATTTTCCATTAGGTAAAGGTAGATTTGAGAAAATGCTAAACTGTGACCTGTGGTCAAACAGAGAATTGTATTATCTTGTGACTGACAGAATTTTACAAGTTGTGCTTTAACATTTAGCACTTTAAGTTGCATTATGTTGTGACATGTTTGGGCTGAATTTCATTTTTCTCAAATTATTGATTTCAAGTGATCATTTTCTCTGGAAATACAAACGTGTTCTGACAAAAGTCTTTGATAAAGACATTCATTGGAATTTATACTGAATTCAAACCTGTAATAATATTTCTGTGATTCAACAAATGACTCTTGACACATCAGTACGACGCAGGCAATAACAGACACGTCATCGCCTTCAATTTTAAATCTCTTCGGGACTTTAACTGAGTTTTTCTCAGGACTTTTTATTACTAAGACTTGTGCCTTTAATTCCTGGATTATTTGTGGATTTAATTCGCAATACCGAAGCTCTTTTTTATTTTTCACTTTGTATTTTAGGGACATAAATTATTTGTTAAATTTTAAAAAGTTTGCTGTCTTCACTCTTTTCTGTTACATATTTTAAGAGCATAGACTCGTAATAGTTAACAAGTTACCTCACAATGTCGAAATTGTAGTTTGTTTCTTTGTTCCAATACACTGAGTTACTTTTTCAAACAAGTGAACAAAAATTATTTTTCTCTATTATGTTTCTGTAATAAATTCGAGATTCTCACTCTTCTCCATTTGCAACGGTTAAACACGAAAAGGTCAATCTCAAAACTAACATAAAGAATGATCTTCAAAACAAATCAGTAAATGTGCTAAATAAAACCCCAATTTCCACGCTGGCATCTAACATTACGTTTAGGCCTTAGTGGGTTACATTGGAATATGGCCTGCATTGTTTATGTCACTACGGAGTCATTGTGAATTTGATATTACTTATGGACTGTTTAACATTACGGCTTAATTACAGACAAGAATTACAATGAAATTCATTAATATTGTTTAGTCTGCTCATACATTTTTATACATTTCTGGAGAAACAAATTTATAATTTATACATTTATAGCCAAGTGTATTTTATAAAGAGGTTCTCAAACTTTGCTTGCACCACTTCGTAAACTCTGAGTTGCTTTGGCAAATTAGTTGTGTCCCAATCAAACATCTTCATGCAGATGGTAAATTAGTATCCGAAACGTTACTTTCGTGAACTTAGGAGCTTGATCACATTATCTCCAAAGGAGACTCCAGGTTCCGTACAGAAACTGTAAACATATACTGGAAGGATGAAATTGCGGCTACTTACAGTCAGCAGTGGAGGATGTTTTATACATTTGTAATCCTGACTCAGACCTTTATTGCTAAATCTTTCCAAACGTCACTTTCTGCCACCTGAGGAGCACGGTTTATTGTCCAAACGTCTAAAAGTTATATTGACACCAGACAGCATAGATAGTTTCAATAACATGAAAGATTTTTGGAAAACGTTTGTCGGGGAAATTTCAATTCAAAGAAAATTTAGCCGTCAGCCACTTATGTGCCGGAGAATTATGGAGTTTCAATTCTGACATTAGAAACAAAAGCAAACCTGTCGTTTGTGTTAGAATTTCAACCTCAGTAAGTCTTTAATTGTGTGCGGTGTAAAATTATTCCAAAATACAAATATTAGGTAATAAGGAATGAAGGTATTGAAACTGCTCCAGTTGTCACGGCCTGAAATTGGTATATTAGAATCGGAGCGACAATCAAATGATTTAGAATATCATCTGCCTCTTTCAAAATCAGTTTATCATTATACTACATTCAATGTCGGACATCTACTTGAAGTCTTGCGTGAAATCTGTCTTGTACGACAAAATGAATTACTTCTTCCAGAACTTAACAAACAATATGACAACCGATAGCAAAGGAACTTCAGCTATGTTGTCCCTTTGTTAAAGCATGTTTGAGCGAGATTCTTAATTAACAATACACTTTCACTCAAAAACAATGTGTATATTTTCAAGATACATATAATTCTCAGGAAAATCTTAATAAAATTCAACCGTCTAAACACTGTACCCTGTTAACAGCAGATACAGAGACTTTAAATTAGCATCAAGCATGCCCATAGTGACTGTTTTAAGCAGGTCGTGTCTGTTAAAGGACAATAATATTTAAAAGAGTGATAATCTATGGTATTTTGCCAAAGTATCAGATACTCATTAATTGCTTAATACAAATACTCCTCATTTACAGCATATATTCGGTTGCGTTGTTAAATCCTGCGTGCTGGGTTTTCACTGGGTTTAAAACGAAGAACGATGCTTTCACGACATTTATTAATTGTTTTTCGCATCACCACGACAAAACGGTTACAAAACCTGGCATTTATGAAATCGAAGTCTGCGGCATTAAGAAGAATAAACATTGACCACAATACACAAGAAATAATTTCGATCATTGCTTATTGCAACAGACATTTAGTTTTACATCAAAGTTTGCCAGAGAAAACTTTATTGTTTTGCAATAAACGTTTCCTGATGCTTTCGTAAAATGCGCTTTGGTTATAGCTTATAAAGGCAATAAGAACAGAGGGACATTTAAATGTGATCCAAACATCCAATTATTCACAACTGTGGTTTCGTTCAGTGTATTTTTGTCCTAATTCAGACCTACGAAAATTCTAGAAAACAAATAGAACTTTAAACTTAAATTGTATCTGATACTCAAACGCGTCTCTTTGTAGTGTAGTGGATTGAACTAAGAAAAGCAGCACGTAATTGATGAATTATTATTTCTATCAGAGTCTGCAAACTGAGTGTAAATTACAAACTCTTGTTAACTCTATTTGAGGCATAAGTCTCGCTCTGAAAGCAATCAAAGATAATGACGCATTTCTTTTTCATATCAGATTACTACCCAGTGATTGCGGCTCATCAATGAGTATGGGTCTTTATCACACATTACGATCTCAGAAAGCGTATTTGAAGCAGTGAAATCATTTCCTGCACGGCTATAATACTTTTCCACAAGGCACGTATTTCGTTCCGTATGGTTTAATATACACAGTTTTACCTTTAAGTGTCACTTATGGGAATCATGTACGCAATTATCTCGAAGATGAAGAAGAATATCAAGATGAAAAAGAAGAACGACAATAACAATAACATTAATAATAATAATAATAATAATAATAATAATAATAATGATAATAATGCCTCTGACCATAATAATATAATAATATTTTTGAACTATTGCTTCCAAGCTTAAATTACTTTTTTATTTCATTACTTTCACTCCAACGTAGAAGGAATGACACCAATGACAAGTGAAACTAAATTTGCGTTCTTTCATATTTCTTACATGAACTTGATATAATTTACTTTTCAAACACCTTTAAAGACACTGTAGCAGTCGCACGGGATACTAATTCAATAATTATAAAGCTTTTCTATTTTCTATGTAGCACTCTCCAATTTAGTTTTAAATTTCAACACCACCTTTACTGCCTTTATTGTTATATATCCTTTCTTTTGTTTGCAACGCAAAACCTTTAGCACACTCCTCATACCACAAATCTTTGCATCACCAATTCCAACCTCACAAACTATCACTTTGCGTGGAACTTTAGGAGGTAAACGTCTTTTTCTTCATGAAATTGCGAAGTCGTAATGGTCAAATTAGTATCCGTATGTGTGACAGTTGAACAATGATCTGTAGCTTTTCTAAGTCGCTAGACTCAGCAAAATTGCGCTTTCTTAACCTAATGGAACTGATGTGATATAAGGCAATACCGTAAGAAGCTTCACGAGTAGCAAACAACATATATAACGTGACAACAGTCATAAACTGAGATAAATACCTGTCTTATATATATATA
>JAECUM010048161.1:0-10220 GCA_016617855.1 Megalonaias nervosa
ATGAATTTTAAAAAAACTGTTTACAAAATTCGAATCAAGGTCAGGAACTAGGTCAGCTAAAAATACAATAACGCAATACTATTGCGTTTTAATCAGGCTAAAAAGAACTGAACTAAATTTACTGGGAAAAATGTCAAAAAATATGGAAAAAAAATTATCATTGCAAAAACATGTAATGAACAAAAATAATTTTTTTTTTTTTTTAAACTAAGACACAAATAATTGAATTACATATACGTAATAGTATTCGCCAGGTTCTATTATTTCCTAACCTTTATCTATATGTCTCTCTCTCTCTCTCTCTCTCTCTCTCTCTAACAATGTTTTATGAAAATATAAATAATTATATAAGTATGAAAATCTAAATAATTATACACGTAGAATGATACTATATCTGCCGTTCGTACAAACAAACAAAACAAAATATAACAATTCAACAATTACAATTTGTGCGTGTTGTCCATGTTGTATCATAAGCGTTGCAAGTCACGTGCTATTGTTTTGTAAGCGCAGCACAGCACATTAATCTAAAATTGGTTAATCAAGGCAGAGGTGAGACTTGCTGAACCGAATACACCAGTTCTACGCCTGACAAAATAACATGAATAAAAACACTGGATTCTGTTTCAATACTATTGCACATATTCAATGTCTGCAGTATGAAGAAAAAAAAAAACAAGAAATAATTAATTTTGTTTACGAGGATAATTTATAAGTTTGTAAAAAGTAGCTTTTAAAGATAACTTTCTTCTTCTGAGAAAGTAGTTCCTACAAGTGCTGCAGCTAGATCGCGCATATCATGGATGAAACAACCGGGCTGAGAGAAGAAACGTTAGCAAAAATCGACTAGATTTCTCTGTCGCATGGGCGAAAATGACTCTTATCGGGTTTTGTCTCCTTTGCTTCAATTTAGGTGATTATCATCCAAAACAAATGAAGAAAAAGGTTAACATTTTTTGCACTTGAGCTCAAATCCAGTCCTGCAGATTAAAAGTTTGGACTTTATTAACGTCTTTCATTGGTCTCCATTTCTTCTTGAATAGGAGTATCTGTTTAGCTTTCAACAGTTACATAGGTTCAGTTCTCGAATTTTATTACCATCTTTTAAGTTTTTTTTGTTGACACCCACAAACTATGTTCATAACGTCTGAAGAAACATTTGGTACAAACAAGGCCTAGTATCGAATTTTCACTTATAAGTTTCCTTGCCATTTGTAAACCCTTGTATAAGGCCTTGCCACGTGAAGAACGGTGAGAACTTACAATGACTACTTTATCGTAAAATTACAAATTATGTACAATTGGTAGCTTTACATTTTTAAATACTTGTTATCTTTTTATTTTTTTCCCTAAGTTTTATCCGTAATCTTACTTAAGAATGGGAACACTTAATCTGAAATATATTGGTACTTTACGATACTCCATGTTGAAAACAAATCTGAGATGGAGCTCTTTCAAGTGATTGCTTAACAGAAAACGGACGATTTACAATGTATACCTTTTAAAGACATATGTTTCAATATTATTCCTCAACACTAATTGTGGAAGAAAAAGAAAGTATTTATTATTTATTTTTTTTATACAAATTTCAGTCATATCGCTACGATGTCTGCAGTGTGGCAGTTTATTGTGGTGTCTAACACTGGGGCATCATGCCGCAAATACGTAGCATCATGTCCTACCTGACACCTAGGCCGACCAGTCCTAACACTAACCTCTTAATGCCGAGCATAAAGCGAGGCAGCTACTAATACTATTTGTTTAATCTTTGGTATGACTCGATCGGGGTTCTAACCCGCGACCCTCCGTATCCGGGGCGGACGCTCTAACCACTTAGGCCACCGGAGAGGTCTAAACTGAACTGAGCTCCAAAACACACCAATGTATGCTACACAATAAGAAAGCAGAGGCGTCCGCAGAATTATTTTTGGGGTGGGGGCAAACATGTAATGGTCAGCTATTAAGTTTTATTAATGTAAACCAAAATATGTTTAGAGGTGAAATATCGGGGGGGGGCCGGCAAGTGACCCCCCCTCCGCCCCTGTGTGCGGGCGCCCTTGAAAAGAAAATAATAATAGCCTAAATTAATTCCCCAAAGTACTAATATTTAGTACATCGTTAATATACCTGTCATTATCAATGTGCTCTCAAATTAAAAATATTTTTACTAATTTTACAAGTATCAACAAGAATAAATTTTAAGGCATAAATTCGATCAAGACATTTCAGTGCACTTTTTGACTTACCAGATACGTTTGTATGACCATAAAAAAGTAAAACCAGATTTAATTTAAATGGTTTGGCATTGCAAATCTAAACGAATCAACGTCACTCCAAATGACAGGGAATCTGTATTATTACATTAACTATATTTTTTTCTTAATAGGAGGACTTTAGAGCAAAATGATAGTGACAATGAAAGATTAACTATTTATTAAAATGGTGTCACGCTACAAAATGAGATATTCAATATAAAACGATTCTCGTGTTTCTACAGGTGTCTAATACCTATCAAATTTGCAAGCTATCGAATTAATCTAGACAGTTATGAAAGATGATTAGGGGCAATAAATAGATAACACCTCATTACGGGCTTGTATATAGTAATAACAGTTATGAAATGAAGTTTGTCAATGAAAGTTAATTCCATACAACTGGGTCAGACATAAGAAATTTTGAAATAATCAACGGTCAAGACAGACGTTGTAGATTTATTTATCGCTTGAATCGCTTCCAATTCGCCATAATTATTTGGGTTTAATCGGACTCGTAATGTGTGCTTTTACCATTACCTGTTAAGAAGAGGAAACTCGGAAGAAAAACACCTGTGTGATATGACAGGTAAGGAGCACAAACTGACCTGGGCTTATGGTTGTTTTTGTGGAGACAAACAATGGCTGTAAAAATGATAAATACAAGACGAATCAAAAGTACCGTGCACGTAACACTATACGCCCACCCCGTGTTTGATTGTCATCTATGTAGACACTAATGCGACAGAGATTATTGAGATCATTGACCAACGGCTGCTCATGACCTCGACCTTTGGTTAAGTTATGACGTCTTGAACTAAATGTATCGTGCAGTCATTATTTACTCTATTAGACTTACCATGAATGTGACCTCTGATCCTTAGACCCCAGAATTAAAAGATTTCTTTATTGCCCTAAGCACAAGCCATCGATAATCTATGGTCAAGGAAATTACTCTAGAACAAAATCATTCGGCAAAATTCATTATTTTAGTCACAATCACCGTGGCTTTTGATCTTTGATCTCATATTCAATAGGCCTCTTCCATGCCTTAAGTGTAAGCCCTACGCAAAGGTTGTTAAGGTACGTGGTCTAGAACTAAAGTTATTACGCAAGAACCATTTGTTTTCGTTTAGTCATACTGACCTTGACTATTCACCTTTGACCCGAAAATCAATAAACTTCTGACTTTCTCAGCACGAAGCTCATCCACAAACTTTGACGCGGGTACATGTTCAGTAACTTAAAAATTTGTGCGGAAACAATTTTTCTACTTTTAGTCACAGTGACCTTGATTACTGAAGTGTTGACACCCAAATTGACAGACATTTTCTTTTCCTAAAGTGTAACCTATCCATAAAGTTTGTTTTCGATGTGTTACGTAGAATACATATCACTGTACAGAAACCATTTTTATTTTGTTAACTAACAGTGACAACGACATTTGGCATTTTGACTCCAACATCGACAAGCTTATTTCCTACTCCAAGTACAAGCCATTCTTAAAGTATGGTAACTTTAGATGTTGAGAACTCAACTTATTGTGCTGAAACCATTTTGCTTCTTTCAATCGCAGTGACCTTAACGTTTCACTTTTCGACACCAATATTGCTTCGGTTCTTCCTTACTAACGAAAGATATTCACCAAGTTTGCTTACTGTAGAAGCTGAAGAACTGTACATATTGTGCGGAAATCATTTTTCTTCTGTCACAGATACCGCTCCGGTGGCCTAGTGGTTAGAGCGTCCGCCTCGGATGCGGTAGGTCGTGGGTACGATCCCCGGACGAGTCATATCAAAGACTTACAAAAATGGTACTAACAGCTGCCTCGCTTGGCGCTCAGCATTAAGAAGTTAGTGTTAGGACTGGTCGGCCTGGCGTCAGGATAATGTGATTGGGTGGGACATCATGCTACGTGTCTGCGGCATGATGCCCCAGTGCTAGATGTCATTATAAACTGCCACACTGCAGACATCGTAGCGATATGACTGAAAAATTGTTAAAGCCAAGTTTAAAAAAATCTAAATCACACTTCTGTCACAGTGACCTTGACCTCTGACTTTTTAAAATCCAAAATGGATACTATTCTTCCTTACCCCCACATGTAATCTATCCACAAGGTTTAGTAACTGCAGACAGTAGACAATCTAGGTATTCTACAGAAAAGACATTGCTTAAAGGCAGACGGACGGACAATATCATAACATGTAAATTAACAAATAAAATTCAAGAAGAAATACTGTTGTGATGTTTCCAAGTACCGGTACATGTATATAAATTACTACTTAAACCTCAGACAACATACTGGGGATTGACTATTAGTAGCACTGTTGCGGTAATAGAACTTGAAAGCAGTTCAGAAGTAAAATTGATTGTAGCTTTAACTATAACACGTTGTTATAGAAAGAGGAACAGCAGAAGCAGTAGTGGTAGTGATGGTGACGATATTAGTTACGGCAGTAACAGTACTAGTAATATGGCGGTATTTACAATATTGAGATTAAAATGCATGATCATATATAATAGATATTTAAACATTAGGAGTTTGCATGCGGTAATCTGGTCATTTTTAAAATTTGCCAATACAACATCAGACAGGGTCAATGGCTGGTCATTTGTGCATCAGTAGTACATATGCAGCTGAACAATTTTCTGATGTGAAAAAAATTATCGAAGGGAAGAAAATGTTCTGTGACTTTAAAATTTGTTGACTTCTGTTCGTCTTTCGATGGAAAAGTAATCAGATATATTTATAGTCATCAAAATAGATATCGAAATACGATTTATTACTGTCTGATACGACTTATTACTGTATCAGTGTCTAGTACAACTTATTACTGTATCAGTGTATGGTACGACTTATTACTGTATCAGTTTCTTGTACGACTTACTGCTGTATCAGTGTCTTGTACGACTTATTACTGTATCAGTGTCTTGTACAACTTTTTACTGTAGTACAACTTATTACTGTATCAGTGTATGGTACGACTTATTACTGTATCAGTGTCTTGTACGACTTACTGCTGTATCAGTGTCTTGTACGACTTATTACTGTATCAGTGTATGGTACGACTTACTGCTGTACCAGTTTCTTGTACGACTTATTACTGTATCAGTGTCTAGTACGACTTATTACTGTATGAGTGTCTAGTACGACTTATTACTGTATCAGTGTCTTGTACGACTTATTACTGTATCAGTGTCTTGTACGACTTATTACTGTATCAGTGTCTAGTACGACTTATTACTGTATCAGTGTCTTGTACGACTTATTACTGTATCAGTGTCTTGTACGACTTATTACTGTATCAGTGTCTAGTACGACTTATTACTGTATCAGTGTCTTGTACGACTTATTACTGTATCAGTATCTAGTACGACTAATTACTGTATCAGTGTCTTATACGACTTATTACTGTATCAATATCTGGTACGACTTATTTCTGTATGAGTGTCTAGTACGACTTATTACTGTATCAGTGTCTGGTACGACTTATTGTATTAGTACATGCCGATTTACAGAAAATACACTCACATCCGTATATACAAAAAGTATTGGTGATAATAAAAATGGAATGTCACATGAGCAATTGCGTTAGCAAATAATCGTTAGTTGTCATCAATACTGTAACTCTGCATAGAAAAAAGTATTACATGACTGAATCGCAACTGAAATATGTCTAGACATGATTATTTTAATTGTTTTGCCCATCAAAGATTTTTTAGGCAAACTTTCACCTGTTGTTGTAGACCGTGTATAAACTGCTGTAAGACAGTCTTAAGAACCATATAGATATATTAATAACACACTTATTCGCACGATCAGATGATTTGCGGATGATAATAATAATAAGAAGAAGAAGAAGAAGAAGAAGAAGAAGAAGAAGAAGAAGAAGAAACATAAACAGAAGAAGAATAAGAAAAACAATAACAATAACTATAATAAGAATAATAAATAAACAAATAAATAACAACTAAAAAACAACAATGGCAATAATAATAATAATAATAATAATAATAATAATAATAATAATAATAATGATAATAATAAGACGAAGAAAAAGAAAAAAAAAAGAACAACAAAAACAATAATAAATAAATAAATGACAACTATAAAACAGCAGAAACACCAACAAACAACAACAAAAACAATAATAAATAAATAACAGCTATAAAACAGCAAAAAACCAATAATAATAATAATAATAATAATAATAATAATAATAATGAAACCATTAATGATAATAATAATAATAATAATAATAATAATAATAATAATAATAATAATAATAATAGTATTTGACGCCGTGATAATGTTTAAATATACGTATTTTTGACGATTCTGAACAAAATGGCTGTAAACAAAAATATTTTAAATTGTGTAAAAGACAGGATTTTAAAATTATCGATCTTTTTAAAAGAGGTTACATAGTCGATTATTATTACAATGTATCTCCTCAAACTTCAAATTACAACTTTTGCGAGATAAATAAAATCTGAGCTCATCTCCAACTAGAACTGAAGACAGAATTTTAATGACATTTCACACTGCTGGATGACATACCCCTTTCAAATGAGTGTGATTCAGGAGAAGCACGCGTACATATTTTATACAATCACAATTAAGCTTGACAAAACCATAAATTTACAATATCAACCTATAATGTTACAATATAAACCTATAATGTTGCAATATAAAACTATATTATAATATATAACATAATATTGCTAATCACATATTTTTGCATGACTATATATTTCTTGTGTAGGTCTGACTAGTTCTGAATAAGGTCCGTATTTCATCTCAAGTTGTAGCTGAAAGTAAGTACCCAGTATGATCTGAAGTTCCTAATTTACAGCCTAATATTTACCATACATTTGACTGTTTCAATCCGGATTCCTTAAAAAAAAATAACTAAACACAAATTAATTTCAAATTTAATCTTTAGCAATAAACAATAAATTCTTCTACAACATAATTTTATGTAAATCTGGTATAAGCAACTATATTAACGAATATGCTGCCAAAACCAATTTGCCTTATCACTTTTGATAAGAAGATATAAGCACAAACCACATATCTGAAAGGACAGAAGCTAAAATAACAAAATATCGAACATACACAATATATCCTATTCTCATTATACATACATACATACATACATACATACATACATACATACATAACTATAATTTGACTGTCCACTGTTTGAATGTTACAAAAGCCGGCAACGTACACTCCGTTAGTCATTGTATATAAATTTCAATTATTACGGTATTGTAAACTAACTTATAAAGACTAACAGGTTGAACAAAAGCGAGATAAATAGTTAATGATGATTAAAGAAAACAGATTCCAAACAAAATATCACCCCGTTGGTAATGAATAATGTTGTTTTGTCGGTTTGTTATTCTCTTTAATTGTGTGTGATATGCCTCTCTCACGTAGCTGGTGTCAACCCTGCTACTTTATCTCCCCGTAAACATAGCTGAAACACCCTGACTGACATGCTATTGGTCTAGTTAAAGAATAATACCGCATATATATATATATATATATATATGTTGTTGAAAGAAGAGTATATATATATATATATATATATATGTTATATATATATATATATATAAGTTAGTTATATATATATATGTACTAAATTAATATCATTACAACGTGTGCACAAAGACGTCAAATGCAAAATAATAACACGGTCTCCTTTAACGACACCACACATGACAGGAAAATTAACTCGAACAAATTGTCTTTCCTTTTTTTGACAAGAAGCCGGGTCGTTGTTATTACAATAACCTGGGGAAGGCAACAATATAGCCTTACTACCTGAACAAACGAAAGAATGTATCTCTTTGTCTTTTCGATGCGGCAGCAAATTCTTTTTGTTGTAATTCATACACAACAACCTGTGTGAATGGTATCTACATTCAGGCGATCTAAATGACAATTACTCAGGGGTTAAGATACACCCTTTTGTCGTTGTTAGCACATAAAGATGTGCAGATAGTGTGCATAATTTTTCTGCATAATTAGTCTGAGACCTAAGTGTAAAAAAATACGGTCTTTTACAAAACTATGACCAATACGTGATGCATTGTCTCTTAAATGAATCAGCTGAAAAAGAATACCTTCATTCGCCAACAAAGGAAGTTAAAACATGACTTAAGTATTCTATATTTTACTTGTTTGACGAACCTGTTACGTAAATGTTCTTATACCCCTTGGTATGCGCCCGATGCTAGAAATTTCAACTTAGTATTTCAAAAATTTTCTCTGCCGTTACTCCCTTGAACGTAGTTTATTTAAATACTAACTTTTCTTGTGCTGTTTATTTTCCTGGTGTTTTATTTAAATTTTCGATCTTCGGTTACAAATTAACATGGAATTTTGGGTTTAGGATGATATGGTATCTTCCAAAGTTGTTAAACTTTGAAGCCTGAAAGTAATATAATGTCAGTACATATTGGATTATTCGAGGAATTTATAACAAAGTAAATACGACAAGACGTATGGAGCTTTAACAAAATTCGCTGGAAGATATTTAAGTAGATGGCCATATGACTGTCCATCTGACATGAAGTGTAGGTTGAAGATTCTTTAAAAAGATGAAGGTACTAACGGATCAGGCAATTCAATTAAAAAAAATGATGGTTGCTCAGTCCTTAATGACCATCGAGTATTGATTGTCTGCATTGGCAGTTATCAGAAATTATGACGATGACGCCACTCTTTACACGCGGGCATCACCCACGGGTGTAAAACATCGAATATATGTTCACAGAGCTTTTAAATATAACAAATAATCAGTTGTTAATGAAGAAGAAAATTTCTATTTTGTTAGCAGTGAAAAAGACTGTAATTTCAATTATATCCAAAATATGGTCTTGTTAATCGAGTTTATTAAACAATAATCAAACAAACTAGAGTCAAATGGGGGTGGGGTGTATTACAGTTAGAAACGGAATTAAAGAATCTTCATACATATGAAAACGAATTTAAAGGTTCTTAACTTCTATTTTCTAGGCATGATAGAGTCAATAATGTGTTAAGAGTGCCGTTAAAACCACCACCCCCTCAAAACAAATTACTTTGTCTAACTTTATGGACAGCATCGGAATGACTTTCTCTTCTTAAGAAGTGCCGGTGGGATATTTCAGTCATATAGCTGCGATGTCTGCAGTGTGGTAGTTTATAGTGATGTCTAGCACTGTGGCATCATGCCACAGACATGTAGCATCATGTCCCACCCATTCACTTTATCCTGACACCAGGCCGACCAGTCTTAACACTAACCTCTTAATGCTGAGCGTCTAGCGAGGCAGATGCAAGTACCATTTTTATGTCTTTATTATGACTCGTCCGGGGATCAAACCCGTGACCTCCCGCATTCGAGGCGGACGCTCTAACCACTTAGGTCACAAGAGTGGTCCCGTAAATAGTACAAATTATACCAAATGTACCTGTATTTAAATAACAGAAACGAATTTTCATAGTGAAGGTATTACTTTTTTCAAAGTACACTTACGAAACCTTAAAAAATCAAAAACTTGAAGCAGTTACAACGCTTATTTTGTTATAATTTACCTATGAAGTTCACAAAATGAATACGTGCAAACAGAACTAGCGGAAATCAGGAGTGGAACTATACTTACTTCAAACCAAAACCCGACCGAGTGTCACTTCAAATAAATTACTATTGTATTTAAATTTCGATTATTTTACATCTTTTACAGCCACCATGTTTTTATTACATTGAGGGTTATCAGCCACAAAATAATTATTAGATTGAAAAGCTCCTACGAAATAGCTCGTTCAGCACGATGCCCTCTGCATTTATTCTACGGTCATGACATGTGCTTGCAACTTTGTGACCGTATTTGTAGGTTTTATATATATATATATATATATATATATATATATATATATATATATATATATATATATATATACTTTGTAGA
>JAECUM010048162.1:0-23539 GCA_016617855.1 Megalonaias nervosa
CACGTGTGTGTGTGTGTGTGTGTGTGTGTGTGTGTGTGTGTGTGTGTGTGTGTGTGTGTGTGTGTGTGTGTGTGTGTGTGTGTGTGTGTGTGTGTGTGTGTGTGTGTGTACTTTAAGCCATCATCATTGAGCAAATTTACCTTTTAGGTCAATATGCAAAAAGATATGTTGTACCTGTAAAAAACAGAGATACGGATTCCCATAGAAAAATCTATATCTTTTTACCTTTTGTCTTCTTTACTATTTCTTTGTGATCACGGCCTTGTCACAAATTAAGAAAACTAATATAAATTACTGTGAAGGATAATATAAGAGTTCTTTGTAAAATGAATTGGACGATTATTTAAATCGATTTGTGGTTTGAAAAACATTCGGAGATGAAATGATATTTACCTGGAAGAGGATCACTAGACGTACCATACAGTATTAGTTGCCATGACGTCAAGCTTCCTGTTGAAAAACATATCAGTGTAAACAAACATACCAGAAACAAAAGGTGCTTTGTTGTCTTTTATCATAGGTTTTAAAGACACGATATGTATGTCAAGTTCAAGAGTACAAGTTATTGTAAACTTGTTACTCATTTTCTATCATTTTTGCAAACAAGAGAGTCCAAAAAAGTAACAAGATTTCTGCATCATCAGTATAAGATAAAAACGAGAAAGCTATGTACGGTGAATTTTTATCCCTTGAAATACAGATGTACATATTGCTTACTCGATGCACTGACGAAATTAATGTGAAGCAGACTGCCCTGCCCAAGGAAAGCGCATAACAGTAATCACTGGGTGCAAACTTAAGACCTTCCAATTTCAAGTTCAAGTTTGACACACCTGTTTAGAACTTCTATGGTCCCTGTTCCAGTTCTTGCACCGGTTCTTGCAAGAATAAGTGGTCGTCCATTCATAGTCGCTGTATTTTCCATGTTGTCTCGCGATATTTTATTGTTCCACATCAAAGGCCACGATATGCCACATAAAAGCGTCAAACGTTCGAATTTAAGCTGTGAGAACATTTTGTATATATTCAGCTTGAAATAAACGCAGTTTCAAAAAAATCTCGATAGACATAATCGCCTGCTAGATTAAAGAATAACATTAATAGTAAAACCATCTCTAACCTGTTTGATTCTTGGGTATGGTCATGGAAAATGTCCAGTTTCCCGCAGCGGCCTCGCCCCAAAACTGTACGGACATAAATGTCCACTCCTGTTCTCTGCTAACCCCCTTGTCGTATCTCCTTTGAGTCATCAGCTTGCTGAGAGTGCCAATCGGAGAAACTAGATTAAGTTCGACATACGCACGCTCACTGCTCTGAAATATTGCGTGTAGCTTGACGTGCTCCAAGTACCGGATATTGCACGCGCTGACCAGAAGAGATTCTGAAGTCATTGTCAACGAAGAATTAAGCACCCTGTTGTTATAATAGTAAAGAAAGAAATCATCCATGCATGTGATTGTTTGAAATCTATGCGTGCCATTCTTAAAAGTATGCATTTTAGGTTCAGAGTTATATCGGTTATTACATCGAGAAAGAAAACAACAGCAGGTGTCTTGTCATACTACATACTTTTTAAAAATATATAAAAGTGATCTTATTCTCTCTCCTCAAAATTTTATTTCACCTATTTAAAAATTATAATTTATTGGTAAAAATTGATTGTCTCACCAGTATGTGGTACTCTTGGTGTCATTGCAGATTTCTTGTTGTGGCACAGTCGTCCATGTCTCGGCGTACCTGACCATTGCCTCAGCATCCATCAGACCATAACCAAACATTTGGCCCACTGTTACCGTGTGCATAAATAAAATAAATTTAAAAAAGTCCATTGCTGGTAAACAAATCAACGCTTTAATTTTGTTTTTAAATGGTCAGTTCATTGAAAAACAACATCAAAACACATTGAAGACATTTCCTTGTGCTCCTTTTTCCTGACGTCCCGATTAAGTACCTGTAAAATGGGTAATTTAATCATTCTGGCAATTATAAAGTATTGTGCATGTGTGAAAAATAAAGAAATTTATTCTAAAGTATAATAGTGAAGCTGAAATACCATCTAAGTATATGTTTTACGTACAACCATTGATACATAGCAGTCCAGTATATGCTTTCCGTACAACCATCCATACATAGCATACAAGTATATGCATTCCGTACAACCATCGATACATAGCATTCAAGTATCTGCTTTCCGTACAACCATCGATACATAAGAGTCTAGTATATGCTTTCCGTACAACCATCGATACATAACAGGCAGTACATGCTTTCCGTACAACCATCAATATATTAGTATATTACCCTGTGTCGTGTTTTAATTTTTAGTATCATCGGTTTTGCAGTGACATTTGAATCTAAGGCGCTACTTTATTTCCTAGCATAACAGGAAGTAATTAATTTAATACATGAAAAAAGATTAATGGATAAATATAAGAATTTATTAAAGAATGGTGTTAAATATCAAAGGTGTATTGCTTGAGAAGGAAAAAAAAAACTAAGTAGATGCAATGGATGTATTTAGTTACATTATTTTGTAACTAAGTATTCCATATACATGCAATGGATGTATTTAGTTACATTATTTTGTAACTAAGTATTCCATATACATGCAATGGATGTATTTAGTTACATTATTTTGTAACTAATTATTCTATATAGATGCAATGGGTGTATTTAGTTACATTATTTTGTAACTAAGTATTCTATATACATGCAAAAGATGAAATCTAGTACAGTGAATTTATTAGGATTAAAATGCTGCATCAAAATGGTTTAAGGTGGAATCTACAGTAGAAAATGTTTATGGTTGATATATATATATATATATATATATATATATATATATATATATATATATATATATATATATATATATATATATATATATATATATATATAGATGTAAAGTAGTGTAGTGGGGTAGTATAGCGACAATGAGAAAATACATTACGGACCCCCCACCCCCCACCCTGGGCTCATATAGCGACACGATTTATAGCGACAAAAAATCACCCTGGGCTCATACAGCGACAATGGGAATTTTGTATAGCGACTAGCACACCCTGGGCCTGTATAGCGACAAGAGGAATGGAACAGGTAGGATGACCTCACGGTACTGGACACTGGCAACAATGTAGCAAGTACCGTGACGTCATGTCACCTGTGTCATTTCTAGACAAAGTGTGATGCATTCGCGTTCGTGTCAGTGAATAGTAGAGTATGTTTTAAATTTTTGTAGGCAAGAAAGAATAAATCTTTTCGAGGCAATGGAGTGGCCCTGAAAAGAGCCTTTGTTTGTTATGTTAACACCATTCCGTTAACATAGAGGGCATCGCATAGGTCTTCTTCTCTTCCTCGAACATCGTCTAACCTCTGGTCCATAAATCAGAACTCGCTTCAGAGAGCCTTGTCTTTCCACATAGGTCCTTCTTTTCCAAACGCTTGTCTCGGTGATCCTAACGATTCTCCATGATGATCTCACATACATAGGTAAGTCCGTACCGAACAGCATCGACCATGTTGGTCCACATCTTTGCGGCGAGGAACAGGTGAAGGGAATGAAGTGAACCGCGTTTATTTATAGTGGAAGAGCTGATTGAAACGGATTGAAATTGTCCACCAATCCATAACATGCGTTACAAAATTTAGTCACTTCGCAGAGTCTGTCTTCCAATCCGAAGAGAGATACCTGTGACGTCACATTCCCTATATAGGTGCGCTATCGTCTGTGCACAGTGAATCGATGCGACATTGTTTTGTGAAACATGACTGAAACTAAGAAGACGATGAATTGGGGTGCACCGGCTGTGGAGACGAAAAGCGATGGCATAGCAGCGGCTACCAAAGTTAACACAGCGCTACTTCCAGAAGAGGTTGATTTCAACTGGATTTAGTAGATTTTTTCTCTTCTTCGCAAGAATTTATTCCGGTACCAGTACCTTCGCCACTTTCTCCTTCTTTACCACACATCGACGATTTTAAACAAAGACAGAAAGAAGAATTGGAGAAATTTTTACAGCAGCAGAAAGAGGCGGAACAAACATTTCTCCTTGAACAGCAACAGCGAGAAGAAGAAGAGGTAAGAAGGAAACGACAGGAAGAAGAAGCAGTAGAGAAGAAACAAAGGCTAGGAGAGAAGGAGAACAGTGAACCTCAAACGGTAACGGTACTCTTGGACATTTTGGCCGAGTTAAGAAGTCTGAAACAAATGTATCAGACTTCTTTATTACGACCCAAGAGAAAAAGACCTTCCCGAGCCAACAGCCAACAGCCCAGCCCTGTTACTACACCACAGATACCACCCCTAGTGATTTCTACCCAATCATTAAAAGGAGCAAGTCCACAAGTAGGCCTTGGCCGTGGCAAAGGCTTAAGGCAGTTAAAGCGAATTGCTTCTCGTTCCTGAGTTTGTTCTAAGAAAAAAACAAACACCCAACGGTCCGTTTCAGGATCACTCACTTCTTTCGAAAAGAGATACTATTCATTTTGTCAAAATCAATTAAAACTCAAAATCCCTTGTTTAACCCTATGATGTACGTGTTGTGAGTGCATGAGTGTAGACCCTTATTATTCTAAACAATCAAAACCAAGAGACACTTACGTTTTTTTCAGTCTGGTCTATTCTGGTACAAATATTTACAATTCAATGTAACAACACAACATAACACAACACTTTTTAAAAAGTTCATAGACTTCTTCTGTGTCTTTTTTCTTCTTTCACTCTCTCTGTTTTCTTATTTTCTTCACTTTCACAAGTTTTTCCTCCTCTTCTTCCTCGCTTTTTTCTCTTTTCTTTCTTTTCTATCTTCTCTTTCTGAACGTGTCGGGGTTCTTCCTTTGCCAAGGGCACCTCTTCTTCTTCCTCCTCCTGCTCCTGTTCTTTCTTAGGACACTCTGAAGACCAATGTCCTTTCTCTTGACAATGATAACAAGTATCTTGACTTTTGTCTCTTCTGACACTGGTCTTGCTTTTTTGACGATCTGGACATTCTGTAGCCCAATGCCCTTTCTTCTGACAGATATAGCAAATATCTTGACTTTTATCTCGAAAGGAGGGAGAGTAGTCCGTCGGCTTGTCTGAAGAAAACTTTCGTATGACACCTTGCAAAGCTCTAATCAGAAGTTCGATCTGTGTGGTTTCTTCCATCGTGCTGATCGGCTTCAGAGTGAAATGAATACTGAGAGGGAAGTCACCAGCCCTTTATATATACACTGAGTCTGACATAGATATATAGGGGTCCATGGCGTTTCAAATGTAGTCATTTGACGTTTTGCAGTCAAGATGAAACGATCGCATCATTTCGTAAAGAAAGGAGAAGAAAGTAAGAGGCAGAAACGTGACTTATCGCCTCGCACAGTAGCTGAAGTCTTAGCTCAAATTCATGCCAGCGATTTTGAAGATGAGATGAGTGAGCCAGAATCTAAGCCCAGAGAGTCTATACTCAGTCAAAGTCAATCACCACCAGTAAACCCTGAAAAGTATTACCACATTCGAGAGACGGACAAACGTTCCTCCAGAAAATTTAGAACTACGGCCTACACGTACGCGGTGAAGTTTAAAGATTTCAAGTCCGACGTACCGTTCGAGAAAGCAGAAGGGTTCATCACTGATGTGTGGGATTCTTTGTTAACCACACTGAAACAGCAATGTGAAGCCAAAGAAGACGATCGCTTGACACTTTCCATTCATCATAACAGTTTGAAGTCACCCGTTTGGATCGAGTTTTGCAGTCCAGCAGAATTGACACCTTCCAAAGTCATGGACAAGATTCAATACGTACAACAATCCAATGACAAGTTTCACATCACCGACGGAAAAGCGACACTGTTCATGACCCATGTGTCTCTTCCCCAAGGGACAGGACATGGCAAAAAAAAAGTGTTCTTGGTAGACAATCTTCGCAGCATCAAGCCAGCCTTGTTCAAATTAACAACCCTCAAGACAAGATGTATTTAGCCCGTGCCATCGTGGTGGGACGAACGTATGCCGACAAGAATGACACGGCAGAATGGAAAAGAGCCTGGAAAACTATTCAACGATCGGACTGAGCCAAACAACGAAGAGAAGCAGAACTCCTGTTACAGCAAGCGGGGATATTCAAAGACACACCCTGTGGCATTCCTGAAATGCAAAAGTTGCAAGACGTCTTGGCTCCACGCTACACCTAGAAAGTACACCCTCAAGAAGTGCGCGGACCTCTGTTGTTTCGAGGCAAAAATTTCAAAGACGGAAAATACATTCACGTCTATCACCACGATGAACATTTCGATGCCATTACCACTATCACTGCATTCCTGGGATACAGTTATTACTGTGAGAAATGTGACTATGGCTATAACAATCGACAGCAACACAAGCATTGCGGATCGAAATGTGAGGGATGTTTAGTCTCTAAGGCCTGTCTGGACGAAGGACAAGAACAAGTGCATTGCCCAGCTTGTCAACGCACGTTTATCAGTGCTACCTGTTACCAACAACATCTAAAGACGCAAGGTTCACAGCAGAAAAGTGCTTGTCAGCTCCTGAGATTGTGCCCTACTTGTGGACAAGGTATACGTACCAATAATGCCAAGTCGCACGTCTGTTCAGGAAAGAAGCGATGTCACATTTGTCACTAAATCGTGGACTTGGAACACCAATGCTACATTCAAAAATACCAATCCAAATATGAAGAAGAAGATAATGACCAGAAGAAAGCGAATTTCATCTTTTTCGATTTCGAATGCATGCAAGAGACTGGCATTCACATTCCTAATTTCTGCGTGGCTCACCGAGCGTGCGAGAAGTGCATCCAAGTGCCTATCTTGACTCATTGCCCTCACTGTAGCAAGATTCCTGGAGGACGTGAAAAAATCTTTCGGGGATCGAACACGCTAGCCGATTTCGCCCAATGGAACTTAAACCCTATCGACGAGACGTGAAGCCAAGAAGACATCGAACGTTACGGAGATTGTCATCGCTATGCCACGGTGATGGCTCATAATGTCTCGGGATACGATGGTCAGTTTCTGTTGAGATACTATACGGAATAAGGTACCGAACATCCTAAAGTGACTGTGAACGGAGCCAAAATCATTTCCATGCAAGTGGGACAAGTGCAGCTTAAAGATTCGATGCCTTTGAGCCGCATGCCTAAAACGTTTGGAATGACAGAGATGGCCAAAGGCTATTTTCTGCACTTTTTCAATACCGAAGCCAATCAACACGCCGTTCTACGCCATTTCCCCGAGGCTCACTACTACGACCCCGACAACATGTGTACCGAACAACGAGAAGCTTTCTACGCTTGGTACCAGACTCACGCCTCGGACCCTTTCGACTTTCAGGAAGAAATGTTAAAATATTGTCGTTCCGACGTGGACATTTTACGGTGTTGCTGTGGAAGATTTCGAGAACTGTTCATGGAACACGGAGGGATCGATCCTTTGAAAGAAGCCTGCACCATTGCCAAAGCGTGTTCCTTAGTGTACCGCCAACGATTCATGCCTGAAAACACCCTGGCTGTCATCAGTCCTCAAACAACCAATTTTGTCAAGCGTCAATACTCGGTCAAAGCCCTACGCTGGCTACATTACTTGTGTGACAAGGAAGACAAATGGATCCAACATGCTCGCAGCGGAGGAGGCGAAAAGACTATCGGAAGGTATTCGGTGGATGGTTGGGATTTAGAAAACCCCCAGATCGTGTACGATTTTAACGGCTGCTTATTTCACGGATGCCCCATCTGTTACCCTCAACGCAACACTAAAATCAGTTTTTACAAAGGACTATGGAAGATTTGTACCAGGCCACTTGTCAGCGTCTCCTGAAGTTAGAACAGCAAGGATACCAAGTGGTAGAAATGTGGGAACACGAGTACGATCACCGTTTGAAAACCGATCTCGAGTTTAAGCGAATCATGGAAAGTTACCAGTTGGTGGACCCTCTGAACCCGAGGGACAGTTTGTACGGAGGACGGACGAATGCCACCTGTTTGCTGTACCAAGTCGACGAAGAGAAAGGAGAAGAAATCAAATACTTGGACGTGTGTTCTCTGTATCCGTACGTGTGCAAATATTGTCACTTCCCCGCAGGGCACCCACAATTGCTGACCGAACACATCGACGTGGACAACATTCGACAATACGAAGGATTGATCAAGTGTAAAGTGTTGCCTCCCACGTACTTGTACCATCCCGTTTTACCTCACCATTGCCAAGGAAAACTGATGTTTTCCTTGTGCCGTACTTGTGCTGAAACGTGCAACCAAGACCGACCTTGTCAGCACACTCAGGAAGAACGGGCATTGACAGGAACGTGGGTCAGTGTGGAATTGTTTAAAGCTCTGGACTTGGGATACCAACTGTTAGAAGTGTACGAAATTTACCACTTTCCCAAGACAGAAAAATACCACAAGGGCGACGAGACTCAGAAAGGCATTTTCGCAGACTACGTGAATGCCTTTTTGAAACTGAAACAAGAAGCCAGCGGCTATCCTTCCTGCTGCCACACTCCCGATGACCAAAAAAAAAAAAATTCAAAGATAAATACTGGGAGCAGGAAGGCATCACTTTAGACCACATCGAGAAAAACGAAGGAAGGCGATCGTTTGCCGAAGTGATGTTAAATTGCTTGTGGGGAAAATGGCACAACGACCGTGTTTACCCAAGACGGAGTATTTGACAAAACCTTCCTGCTACTTCCAGATGATTCACGACAAAACTAAATACATGAAACACGTGGACGTCCTTCGTGAGGACTTGATCTTAGTCAATTACGAAGAAGAACTGGACTTTGTAGAAGCCGACCAATTTGGAAATGTCATCATTGCGGCTTACCTGACAGCCCATGCTCGTTTAAAACCGTACGAAGCTTTAGAACTGTTAGAAAATCGTGTGCTGTATTTTGACACGGACAGTTGCATCTACATCGATCGCCTGTGTCAACCTCACCCTGTCATCGAAGGAGACCGTTTATGAGCCTGGACGGACGAGCATCCAGACAACAAGATTCTAAGTTTTGCAAGTGGCGGTCCCAAACATTACGGCTACGAATACCGTACCCCTCAAGGATAAGTACACACGGAGTGTAAAGTGAAAGGATTGACTCTCAATTATCGCACCAGTCGAGTGATGAACTTTGGCGTCTTGAAAGAAGCCTTGCAGTTTGGACAGGATGGAAATTTTAAAGTGACCACCCACGAACTGCACAAGATTGTACGTTTACCCACACACCAAATCGTTAACCGGCCCTTGGAAAAAGTGTATCAAATCGTGTACCAGAAGCGAGTTCGGCTTCCCAATTACTTCACTTTACCGTACGGTCACGACGATATTGGCCAGCATATAAAAAAGGACAACGTTCAAGACCGATAGTTCATTGTGACTACCTTTACCAAGCGAGAAAGATGAATCCTTTCAAACAGCAAGTTTCAAGGAAGAGCAAACTCGAGTGCAATGATGTGCCTTGCGATGGCAGTGATGCCGTACGCAATGACCTTAGCGATTCAGTACCACATCATGGAAATTTTGCTACGGAAAGTAATGCTGAGCGTGTCAAACCTGGTGGATGCGAAAGCGATGCCACTTGTTATCGTACACCTTTTCACTTTACTGGTTTTCATAGTGGATGTCATCCTTATGAAACCATGCGGCTACCACCCTACGGATGTCATGTAAAACTGAGCAGGCTTCTGCATATTTCACCGTACCCTCATCGAAATGAACCTGTGAAAGACGAATATTCGTTCCCTGTGCGTTTGCCAGAATACTGCGACTATGAAAGTCGATTCTACACCTTTCGAGGAAAACGGCCAAAATATCTGGGAGGACCTACCCCCGAAGAATTAGCTAGAGCTGGATTTATCTAGTTGGGCGAAGGGGATAAAGTCAAGTGCTTCAGTTGCGGTGTGTCACTTCACAAGTGGGAGAAGAAAGATTGCACTTACCTGGAACATGCTCGATGGTCTCCAGATTGTCACTACCTACCTTTAGTGGGACCTCGTCATTGAAGTGGGCATACCATGTCGTGTAAGAAACCAGCCACGGGGCTAGGAGTCAAACATTGGACAACCCCTACACAAGTATTTAAACCCCATGTGGAAAATAATCTTCAAACATTACCAATCGAATTGCAAGAGAAGATCTACAAGGACATTTGTCTGGGACTTGCCAGACACAAATCTCAATTTGTGACTGTAGAATTTTTGTGTCCAGATATTCACAAGAGGAAATTGACAAAAGTCAACAAACAAATCCGATTTCTCTGGATCAAGGGTGCGTTCTTCCTAATATTCCGCTTTCGACCATTTACATTTGAAGATTTTATTGACATTCTTGACCGTTACCCTGAATGGCAGTGGTCAGAAATGACTCACTTTGTCCATTACTTTCGCTTTAGGAAAAGTGTTTGACTGACATGGTTATGGATACTTTACAAGAGAACATTCGTGGTTTGCCTGTGGAATTGAGAGAACGCATTTACCTTGAGTTCGTCAAAATACAAGTGAAACGCATCCGTTACGTCACTGATGTTTGAACCACTGGTACCTAATTGCTATAAGAGGACTGATTTTGATGAAAGTGTTCCAGTGGTCAGACATTGATGAATCGCGTGAAATTCATAAATATTTGGATGCCACTCATTCAACTTACAAGGTGATCCTAATACACCGAATTCCAACGGACGAGTTAGAGGATTACAACAAATCTTTACAAGAACAATTCTTTCTAGTTCAAGAGGAAACATCTGTGCGACGTGTGATGTGTGAGTTAGTGACTAAACCTTTTTGGTACGGTACTAAAATAAAATCGAGGATGTTCAAAAAGTACACTTATTACCTGACACCAAAGAGGGAATGAAAACGGACTACCATGCTACGACCTTTATCATTCGTGATACAACAGATTCCGTGGAAAGAAATCAATGACACTATTCAAACGGTAGAGGATTACGATCGTCTATTACGAGAACTGTGTCCATTGAATTGGGGTCGACGTGTAGTGTGTGTCTTAGTGACTTGCTTTCTGGGATTTCGTTTACCAGCCGATTTCTTGTGGACTTTTTACGAACAGTACATACCACTCCAAAAAGCATGAAAGTGGCTCCTTTAAATGTACACGAGAGACTCATTCTGCTCAAAGCTTTGCGCTTTCATCTTGATACTTCTCAACCTCTACGGGAAAACAAGATTCGTCAACTTTTAGGCACTGAAGATGTGTACGACGACGTGTGTGTAGCTTGTGACTTGCACCCTCACTGGAAAGTTGTTCGTGACTGGAAAAGTTGGAGGTTTGAGGCTTGGACAAAAGAAGTGGCACACTATGCCCAAGATTTGTAATCCTAAAAAATTAAAACGTTCCGTGAAAAAAGTAACTTTTGAACCAGTGTTAGTGACATTGCCAGAAGAAGAAGAAGAAGAAGTCGTGACCGAGGAAAACCACTCTCTTCAGGACAGGACCGTGATCGACATCCCCGAAAGGCCATTTCGGGAGGACTCTTGTGTGACTGTGCCAAGGAGTGTAGAGACTCTCAGAACATTACACACTACCCCTACGATTTCATCTCTTGATCACCACAAATGTTGTACAGAGACTTGTTTATATTCCACTATGATCGTTTTAATGTGTCTTTTATTCATGTACTTAACCACTTGGCTTTTATGTCTTTTTGTCTTTCGTGTTGTTCACCATTAAAGATGACAATAAACATGCCCTGAAAAAAGTATAAAAACTCTTGTCTTGTCTGTCTTCGTTTCAAAAGTAACATTTCTTACACTACTATGGCTACCTCTACTGTCTCTGCTCCCTCTTTCTCCACTGTCAAAGTCATTGACGAACACGTAGATCGGACTAGTAGGGAGGCCTTGTATCTTCGCCATCCCTTTAACATGCTCATTGCTGGACCTAGCGGTTCCGGCAAAACCGAATTTGTCAAACGTTTGATCGAACATAAACATCATTTGATCGATCGTCCACCTCAACGCATCGTATGATGTTACAAAGTGTGGCAATCGGCGTACAGCCTTCTGCGAGAAAGTCAAGGCGATTCCATCGTCTTTGTGGAAGGCATTCCTGGCGAGGACGACGGGATCGTGTCTGACCCTAGTCAAACTCATTTGGTTATTTTTGACGACATGTTAGGAGAAGACGAAGAAGAAATTAAACTCTGGTTTACGCGGAAAGGGCATCATCCTAATGCCAGTGTCATTTACATCACACAAAACTTGTTTCAACGAAGTAAAGCCCATCGTACCATCAGTCTCAATGCTCATTACGTGGTGTTGTTTAAAAGCCCTAGAGATAAATCGCAAGTACAAGTCTTAGCCAAACAGTTAGGGACACCTTGGCTGACAAATGCGTACGACGATGCCACTCAAACCCCACACGCTTATTTACTCGTGGATTTAAAACTCACCACTTCCGATTATTTGCGATTTCGTACCCATCTGTTTCACTACTGGTGCCAAGACGGAGGGCCTGTCGTGTACATGTCCCCTTCGTCGACTTAATCACAATCACCAAAAAAAGCTTATTAAAACCTTTGTCACTTTGACTCTGTCTCACACATCGTCAACATGACGTCCTTTCAGTCACATCTTCCCATTAAAATGATTCATGCCTTGTACGGTATCAGTCGCGAAAAAAATCCACAAATACGTGCTCGTGTCTTAGAAGCTAGTCTCAAAGAAGTCTTACGATGGTTTATGGTGACAGCACGTCAATTACTCCAATGCATCATTCAGATTCCACATCAAACCAAACGTTTTTTTGAGATAAACAAAGTAGCCTTGACGCAACTAGCCGATCCTCGCATTGACACTCAAACCAAAAAGCAAATCATTTTGAAACCTGGAGGTAGCGGTTCTCTAGGAGGTGTCATCATTCCTTCCCTCTTAAAATGGGATCCTAATGCGCCCAAAGTCGTCCCCAAGAAAAAAGCCACGCCTAAACGTACCCAGAAGAAAAAGAAAAAGAAAAGTGCAACGGTGTCAAGACCAGGTCACAGCCTCAGATAAAGAAAAAGAAAAGTCCACAGAAAACAGCTTCTGCCCGCAAGAAAGTATCTCCAACAACTTCTCCGCCAGCGGTGACACCCTCTTCCTCTTTAGCGGCAGTGGCCGCTGCTCACAAAGTACCTGCCCCCAAAATCAAAGTCCAAGAGAGAACGGGTGTGTTACAGAGTTTACTGGATTTGTCCAAGCAAGAACTGTCCCGATTTAGTCCGTTGCGAACTCCTCCACGAAGTGTGTTGCCTGTCATCAAGTTGATACGACGTAAAGACAATCAGTGGCGACGCATTCCAGTATAAAAAGACCTGAGGCAAACAATACGGATCAGTGTTTTTTGTGCTGCTGAACGCCCAAAGATGTCCCCTCCAAGAAGTACACACCGTTACCATCGTGTTCCTTCTTCGATCCAAAAAGGAAAAGGAAAAAGAAAAAGACAGTCACGTCATCCTAAAATGCGCTTAGCCAAACATCGACGTCACATTCTGAAATGACACACTCGTCCAAAGAAAAAAAGGAGAAGCCACCAAAGGGGAGGATTTTACATTAATATGGATAAGTTAGTAGATAATCACGGCACAAAGTTAGAGAACGCGTTCTCTAACTTCCTATAGAAACCAAAAAGATAAAAGGATGCATGTCGAGTCATGGACTTCAGTGTATGTTGTGCACCAAAAGATGTCTCCTCATTGTCATTCTTCTGTCCAGAAAGGAAAAAGAAAAAGACAGTTTCGTCATCCGAAAAAACGCTTAGTCAAACATAGACGTCACCCTCAGAAAAGACACACTCGTCCAAAGAAAAAGAGGAGCCACCAAAGAGGAGGAAGATTCTTTGGCGAGTTTGGAAAACACATCGTCACCTTTATGACGAGGCGATAGTTCCAAAAAAAGGATAAAAGACCGTGTGACAAGTCATCGACGTTAGTGTATTTTTTGCTGTGTGCCACGGAACCAACGAACCAACCGAGAAAGATGTCACCCCAAAAAGGACATTCCTCTTCTGCCCCCAAGGGAATAAAAAGGAAAGGACTGCCACTTCGTTTAGCCAAACATTGGGACGTGTTGTCCGTCCTATCCAAAGTTCATCCACCCATGCGAAAAAAAACTCATTCAAACTGCCTCCAAAGATGTCATCGATACCGTGTGCGAATGTTGTCTGAATGTCTTGAAAGGCACAATACCTTTGTCTAAACACTAGAAAGAATGCTTAGCCAAATATCGACACGTTCATTGCCAAATGGTCCAAAAGAAAATACCAATTGGTCAAAAGAAGAAGACGTTGGTGCAACGCGGAGGAATTCTGCCTTTTTTACCCATGTTACTGAAAGGAGTAATGGGTACAATAGGAGGACCCTTACTGAAAGGAGTAATGGGAACAATAGGAGGACCCTTGCTGAAAGGACTATTGGGAAACATCCTGGGAGGATGAAGATAAAAAGATGCAAGAAGGTAAAAGGGACATGTGGAGTCAAAAGATCTCAGACGTGATCCTTGAAATCCAATGGAAGGACGAAAACTATCTTTAGTGGCTTACAAACAATGGTGCAAACAATGGACGGAATACCATCGTTGGCAAGAACAACGAACCCCACATTTACCTCCCAGTCGTCATTTGATCGAGATCTCCCAGTTACAACACGAATTGCAATCCTTGATGGATCTCAGCGATTTGTCAGAAACGGAAAAATCGCAACGGTACGGTCAATTGTTGCAACGACTGCAACTCTTTCACCAGAAAGCTTTAGACGAAACAGCTCTACCCACTCTGAAAGATTTTAAGGCCCTAATGAAAAGTTCACCACCACCACCACCACCACTACCACTCCCAGTGGTCAAGACAGAGGCAGCCCCAGGGTTGCCTGAGGAAGAAAAGGCAAGAGAAGACTTTCAAACACCGTCAGCAGCTCCCATCCCTAGTAAGATTGCAGCGTCCTTGTTGACCCCTTCCCCTACACCGCAACGAGAAGAACTTAAAAATTGGGTTAAAAAGATGATGTCCATTCCACCTTCGACAGAAGTGAAAAAGAAAGAAGGGAAAGCAGAAGTGAAAAAAGAAAAGAAGACCAAAGCCATTCCATTACCACCACCACCACCACCACTACCACCAAAACTACCTTCGACTTCTATTCCTGTGGCACATCGGACACGTAAAGCCGTTTCTAAACCACTTCAGAGTACCATCAGCGAAGAGTGGCTCACTTATTAAAAAATGGAGAAGGTGTTAGCCAGCATTTACGATGATCCAACCCAATCCTGCAGGTTACGGAGGAGTTCAGAAATTGTATCGTGCTGCCAAAACTCGACTGAAAAGTGTTCGTTTGCCTCAAGTGCAACGCTGGTTACAAGAACAAGCCACGTACACCTTACACAAACCCATTCGACGAAAAGTTTCCAGAAGTCGCACACGAGTGGAAGGCATCGATCATCAATGGCAAGCCGATTTAGCCGATGTCTCTCATTTGGCCACCTACAATCGTGGCTACAAATATTTGTTTTGTGTCATCGACGTCTTTTCCAAATTTGCTTGGATCGTGCCATTGACTTCCAAATCGAGCAGTGAATTAGTACGAGCCCTTCAATTGGTGTTGAAACAAAGTGGGCGTCACTCTCTTCGATGGCAAACTGACAAAGGTACCGAATTTCTGAACCAAGCTTTCCAAAAAGAATTGGAGAAACGTGACATTCATTTTTACACCACCGAGAATCTCGAAACCAAAGCCAGCATCGTGGAACGTTTTCAACGCACCTTGAAAGAACGCATGTGGAAATATTTTACGCATCAACACACTCTCAAGTACATCGACGTCTTGCCACACCTCGTCCAATCGTACAACCAATCTTATCATCAGAGCATCGGACGTGCCCCCCAAAAAGTGACTCCCGACAACGGAGTGACCGTCTTCGAGCGTCTGTTTGGTACGTCCCCGACAGTGCCTGTCCCCAAGAAAGGTGGAGTGTTGGCATCAGGAGATTGGGTACGCATTGGCAAAACCAAACGCACTTTCGACAAAGGTTACTTACCCAACTGGACTACCGAATGGTTTCGTGTCACCGAACGTGTGCATGGCGGTCATCCTCCCGTCTATAAATTGGAAGACATGAACGGGGAAGTGTTAAAAGGAACGTTTTACTTACCCGAGTGACAACGTGTGACCAAAAAAGAAGACGACGTGTACGAGATCGAAAGCATTCTCGATCGAAGAACCCGAAAAGTGGAAAAACGACGTGTCAAAGAAGTCAAAATACGTTGGAAAAGATATCCTCCCAGTTTTGACTCTTGGATCGACGCCTCGCACCTCATTGACTATAACAATAACTGATCATCATGCCCTTCAACACAGCCTCAGCTACTACAGTAACCACTCCTTCCCTGAGTTCTTCTCTGCAAGATCTACAAAAGCAACCCTTGTGGGTGTGGTGCCTAAAACGCAAATCGTCTTTTTCTGCCAAACCTTTGTGGTGTATTGTGTCATCGGTGCTGCCATTGCTAATTTGAGTTTGCAACAAGGAGACAAACAATTGCGGACCATTTTACTTAGCAGCTGCATTAGTTACCTTCTTCCCAATCCGTCTGTGAAATATTCCTCGAACGGAAACAACAACAACGGTGGCCTTGCGTCCAACGTCAGTCCTCCATCCAACAGTCACCCTAACCATCTTCTTTTGGACACTCCTCTGACTTCCAGTGACCCCTCGGACACTAGAACTCTAGAATTATGAACATCCAATTTTACTTAACGTTACTCATTGATAGTTCCATGGAGGTGTTTCCCTTGTGCTGTTACACGGCCAGATTACCTCAGGCCATCCAATTGGATCACGAAGCCGATTTGGAAGTGGGTTTAGTGGAAATAATTCAACCTACGCAAATTAAAAACATCATCGAAAATTAAAACACTTTTGCGGTGGAAGTCCATGACGAGCAAGTGCAACAAGCCTTGGATGAACGCATCAGTGTAGCTGACTCTATGAAATCACAAGACCCCAAAACTAAACGAACCACTTATCGGTTGAAAATTCCCTCAGGCTATTATTTTAGTGGTCAACATTTGGTGAACGCTACTGCTGACAGGTTCATTAACGTGTTTGGTAAAGTCTTGGAGAAAACCAGAAAAAGTGTCACGATCGATTACCACAAAATATCTCGTCGCCTACTCATCAAATTTGCAGAGGACATAGTATTGGCCATTACATTTTGTCCTGAATTGTATGACATTTTGGGTGGAGACCCTAAGTTGATCAAGATTGCAAGCGAAATACCAGCCGTGACCAGTAACTCCGATTTTCCGAGATATTTTAGATTCCCTATAGAAATGAACCAAGGACTGAATTTGATTTTTGTGTACTCCAATGTGGTGGAGTACAACGTGGTGGGACACACCTCCGTACCGTTACTGCGTGTCATTCCTTTCAAAGTGGATTCTGCCACGGCTGCTGACGAGGAAGGTGGAAACACCTATCACGTTCACCGCGAATTTGTACATCCTCACTATTTGTCCGTCAGTAAGTCTTATTTCGACACTGTCAACATTACTATAAAAGGAGATCTGGGACAAAATATTTCATTCACCAAAGGGAAAGTCACAGTGAAACTCTATTTTCGAAAACGATTACTCTAACCTTTTGTCAGTCATGTATCCTGTGTACCGAGGAGTCACTCGACAACGAGGACATGGTTTAGGAGATATGCTCAAATCAGCCTTTCGTACAGTGGCTCTCGTTTTGAAACCGATGGTGACACGGGGATTGCACTCCTTGAAAGATGCCGCGTTGACGCACGGCAAAGAATTTCTCCAAAATGTCATCATTGACAAACAATACCCCAAAAAAAGCTTTTCTGAGAGCAGGCAAAAATGTCTTGCTTCAAACGGGTAAAGACATTTTGGGCCGGCGAGAAACTCCTATAAATGCCCTGGGCAATGCCGAGGCAGACATTACTGCTTCCCTGATACCACAGCAAGGACTAGGCAGAAAAAGACGACGAAAAAACCCCTTCAGAGGAATTCACATCCCTAGAGCTAGAAAGACTAAGAAACGAAAAACTGTCCGAAAGTTAGACGTTTTTGATTATTAAATCAGAGAAAATGATGCACCGAGAGTCTTGCGCTTGTTCCAAGTAGGAACTGGATCTGTTTGCCATGCCACCCACCATGATGACAATGAAAGAATCCCAATGGGTCGAATTTCATCCCGTCTCCTCTTTGACGGATTCAGCTCCCATCGAGTTTGAAATCAAAGGATAACCCAAAGATTACATCGATCTGAACAGCAGTTACTTGCATCTGAAACTGAAAGTGATCAAAACCGACAACACCAATCCGGGAGCCGATGCCAGAGTAGCTCCCGTCAACAATTTCATGCATTCCTTGTTCAGCGAAGCGGATTTGTACTTGAATAACAAACTGGTCAGCAGCAGTATGGATACTTACCCTTACCGAGCGTACCTAGAAAATCTCTTGACGTACGGAAAAGAGGCCAAGAACACTCATCTGGATGCTTGTGTGGTATGGAAACCTGACACCGCAGATGAAGACACGTTTAACGACACAGCCCTGACAGCCGATGACAATCCTCACAATGTGGGTTTTAACGACCGTCGAAGGAAAATCCTGCAAGATCGTAATTTAGAACTGATGGATCGTTTGCATTTGGACATGTGGTTGCAAGACAAGTATTTGCTGAATGGAGTGGATATTCGCCTGAGACTCAATCGCAACAGTGTCGCTTTCCATTTGATGGCTCATACCAACGAGTACAAAACCATCATCCAAGAAGCCAGATTTTGCATGAGTCGCATAGAAGTGTTACCTAAAGCGGGAAACGACATCAGTCACACATTGAGCAGATCGACCGCCAAGTATCATATACGACGTGTAGAAGTGAAAACATTCACCATTGCTGCTGGACTCCGATCCAAGATCGAAGATCATCTGTTCCAAGGACAGTTACCCAAACGTTTAATCGTTGGCATCGTCAGTAATGCAGCCCTCAACGGAGCCCACGATCAAAATCCTTTCCAGTTTAAGCACTACAGAGTGTCCAACATCGAAGTCAGTCGCGATGGCAAGACCTTGTGTACCAGACCCTTCGAACCTAACTTTGCCCAGAAGAATTACTTGAGATCGTACTTGTCCCTGTACGAAGCTACCGGACAACTAGGAACCAACACCAGTCACGGTATTTCGTACGAAGATTATGTCAGAGGTTACACTTTGTGGGCCTTTCATTTCACTCCAGACCAAGGCAGCGACGAGGGACATTTCCACCCTATAAAATCCGGTCAACTGCGTGTGGAACTTCAGTTTGCAGAAGCTCTCACCGAAACGGTCAACGTCATCTTGTATGCCGAATTCGATAATACCACTGAAATCAACAGTTTGAGAGAAGTCATTCTAGACTATTAGAAACAATGGAAGACTCCTAACCCTCATTAAACAGTAGAGAATCTTTGGAAATGGAATGGGAGGATGGCGTGAAAACAGAACCCCAAGACCAAGATAAAGAGGACAAGGTAGTAAAGTCCAGATGGCCAGAACAAGAACAACATTTAGTGTCCTGTTTTGCCAAACACCTGGCTGATACAATTACGGAATAGACCAAGAAATATTGTTATGGACGTCAAAACGATCATCCCAGTCAAATTCAACACGATAAATGTATGATGATGAGTCAAGAAGAAAAATTGGACGAGTATCTGGACGACGCTTGGAGTTTCATCTCGGAAGAAGCAGTGTTGCATGAGTGGTACGAAGGCTTGCGTGATCATTCCTGCCCACCATTGTCTACACTAGAGATCTATCGCATCGAATCTCTCTTAGCCCAGAGTGCGGAGACAAGGCAAAGAAACGCTACTTGACAGATCGTTTCAAACAAAGAGTCAGAATTGAATTGATGACTTATCATTACCTGTGAAGAAAAGAAACAACACAACAAAAAATGGATACCTGGGAACTTTATTACCTTTTAAACAATAGTTCGTATACTGCTTCTTGGAATCCTGTCGTGTGCGCTAAAGATGAACTACCTCATCGCAAACCTCAAGACAATCAAGCTTATGTCATCAACACGGACGAAAGTCATCTTCCAAGAACTCACTGGGTTGCCGTCTACTTTCCTCAAGACAATTGTGTGGAGTATTTTGATTCGTATGGATTACCCCCTTAGGAGGACGACATCATTGACTTTATGAGAAGAAATGCCCAGACGACACGATACAATAATGTGAAATTACAAGGCACAGATTCCATGGTGTGTAGACAATATTGTGTGTATTTTCTTCATCAACGCAGTCTTGGATATCCTTTAGAACATTTAGTGACTTATTTTGATCGTCACTCTTCTAGAAACGATGAAAAAGTAGATCGATGGTTTTGTGACCATTATGGCTATCTTTTGTCTTTAGCTAGGAAACGTAGTGTACACCAATAGCCTCATGACTTTCATGAATGGAAATCTCACATGATTTCACAACGTTGTCAACCTTGTCAAAAATAATTTATTTGATGTTATTGTTACTTGTTAATGGTTAGTAGTTGATTGTTGGTTGAATAAAAAATGTTGTGTTTTGAAAAAAGCACTGTGAATATATGCTCTTTGACTTCTCTCTATCCCTCACCATGACAATTCGCTATCATAACGTATTGACACTAAAAGCGAGTAGGTATGTTTTCTATTGCGTCCGCGTTTGAACCATATAATGCGGGGTTGGTCTCCACTCTGGTCATCCATGGTTGACTCGTCTACCTATGAACATGCCTTCCATACTAGCCAAGCTGAACGAAGCTTACGTCAATTTACATCGCGTCAGGCTAAACCTGATACCAAAACCTGAAGAGATAGAGAATGTCAGGATGTTATCCATAGCCCAAGACCTGATAGAAGAGGTCTTTAGAGAGGAAATCAAGAAAGAACAAGAAGAATGGACAGAGAAGTACAGACTTCAGAAGCAGAGAGAACAGCAACAACAACAGCAGCAGCAACAGGAGCAGCAAGAACCAGACAGAGGTTTTGTCGACTACCGTGTGGACACCAAAGAGCTCTCCTTCTCTTTCCGCAGAAGCAGACCGTATCGTATAGGAAAGCCTGCTGCCAGACGGGGACGCAATCTTAGACAGTAAAAGAAAGATTGCCATCACTCCCGTTAACAAAAAAACCAGCCCTTTTCAGGGCTACCCCAATACTCTAAAAAAGAGATACTAATTCAATTTGCCAAAACAAATTTGTGTTTGTGTCTTTAAAAAATAAACAGAAGTGTGTCTAGAAGCTCTTCGTTTCTTTTGTCAGTAAAAAATCCACCCTTTGTTTTCTCTGTCGTGTCAAATCGTGTGTGTCTGTGTTTGTAAGTAAAAAGCAAAAAAGTCAACGTGAGTGTTTCTTTTAGGTCCGCGCGTTTGATGTTTTGTTTTTGGTTATGGTAAGTTTTGGTGCCAAGGGATGTTTTCCTTCACGTTCGTGCTCCAGGAATATAAAGCAGAGCACTCGTCAGTCTGTCTACCATTGTGGACTAGTCAACCTAAAAAGAAGATGAGCAGACTACAAAAACTGTTGGAACTCCAGATACACCTGGAGCAAGCCAGGCGTCTCCTGGATGAGCTAGCTATGGAGGCGGCACAGGAGGAAGCCAGGTTAAAAGAAGAAGAGAGAGAGAAAAGAAGAAGGAAGAAGAGAAAGAAAAGAAAAGAGGGATCCTGCCTCACCTCTTCATGAGACCTCAGTGTGAGGTCAAACCTGAGGTGAGGGCATAATAACCAGTACGACCACCTCAACCACAGCCACAACCACAGCCACAGCCACAACCACTACCAGCAGCACAATTTATTCATCCACGGTTGTGGTATAGGAGAAGGAGGGAAGACTTCACTATCCCAGAGACGGAAGACTGGGAGAGTGAAGCAAGTCAATCTCCCTCTACGCTCCCAACCACACGTGTCGATTCGGAGAGTGACTGGAGCCGACGTTGTGTGTGTGGTGCCAAGCCAGGAAGGTGTCACCATTAGCCAGGTGCAACTGGAGTTCAACGAAAAAACAGCCCTTCTCAGGGCTAACCAGATCTCTAGGAAAGAGACACTATTCAAGTTGCCAATTGGTGTGAATGTAGAGCAGTGTGACTATAAACACTCACTCCTTTACTGGTGTGTGTGTGTGTGTGTGTGTGTGTGTGTTTCTGCATTCGCGTTGGTTGGTGTGGATAGTAAATAGGTGTGTGTTTTATGCATTCGCGTTGGTTGGTGTGGATAGTAAATAGGTCTGTGTGTTTGCATTCACGTTGGTTGGTGTGGATAGTAAATAGGTGTGTGTTTTATGCATTCGCGTTCGTTGGTGAGGATAGTAAATAGGTGTATGTTTTATGCTTTCTCGTTTGTTGGTGTGGATAGTAAATAGGTGTGTGTTTCATGCATTCGCGTTCGTTGGTGAGGATAGTATATGTGTGCGTGTTTTATGCTTTCTCGTTCGTTGGTGAGGATAGTATACCATATGTGAAGTGAGTGTAAGGGATGTTTTCGTTCACGTCCGTGCTTGACGTATATAACGCGGAACGCTAGTCAGTCTGGCTACCCACGTTGACTAGTCAACACCTATCAAGATGGAAGTATTTAACCAATTAAAAGACAGTTGGTATTGGATGATGGATGGATCATACATACTGGATAGGCTTGAAAAGGAATGGAGGTTCCTAGGCAGCCAAGACTTGGTGACCAGACTGAAAGTAGCCAGTTTTGACTTACAAGGGATGATAGTGGAGGAAGCGGAGACGTTGAGAGGCTTCATACAACTAAAATATGTAAGAGTGGGAACTTTGAAACAAGTGATTGATATTGTTATAGAAGTCAGATGTTATTTGGAAGACATATTCCATTTAACCGAGTGGCCTTCTTTCAAAAAAGGCTTAGACGGATTAAAGAAAGGAGAAGAGATTATGAAAAGGGTAATGGGAGAAGAGGTGAAGAAAATCAAAGAGATATGGACAAAAAAGAGAAAGGAGAAGGAAAACCAAAACAAGAAAGAGGACTTTGACAGAATGAATAAGAACTGGATGAAAATACAGCAAAAATTTAGAGCTATGGGACATCCAGACTGGATACCAGAAGAAGAAGAAAAGAAAAAGACGAAGAAAGGAATCATTGGTAAATTAAGAAGCTGGTGGAAGAACTGGAGACAATAGAAGCAAAAAACCAAAGGCCCTTTTCAGGGCCACTCCATTGCCTCGAAAAGATTTATTCTTTCTTGCCTAGAAAAAATTAAAACATACTCTACTATTCACTGACACGAACGCGAATGCATCACACTTTGTCTAGAAATGACACAGGTGACATGACGTCACGGTACTTGCTACATTGTTGCAAGTGTCCAGTACCGTGACGTCACCCTACCTGTTCCATTCCTCTTGTCGCTATACAGGCTCAGGGTGTGCTAGTCGCTATTCAAAACTCCCATTGTCGCTATATGAGCCCAGGGTGATTTTTTGTCGCTATAAATCGTGTCGCTATATGAGCCCGGGGGAGGGGGGGGTCCGTAATGTATTTTCCCAGTGTCGCTATACTACCCCACTACAC
>JAECUM010048164.1:0-26456 GCA_016617855.1 Megalonaias nervosa
TGATGACGTTCCAAGATGAAGGATGATGACGTCAGGTGTAGTCTTTACACAAATGTCCAGAATTTCACGTTGAACCACAATTTGTACTGTACTATAACAATTTAGAATGAATTTCACTGAATGTCTTTGTCCTAAACCACTTGTGTAGTTCTCCAGGGAAAAATAAATTATTATTTAAAAAGTAGATGAACTCCTATAGCTGTCATCTATAACAAGACACATCTTGAGCTCTATAGATGTAAAGAAAAATAAACTCTTTCCAGCACAAGGAAAATAATACCTTCTTCTCAAGGTATAAGAACGACTCTATTTCTCTCTCTCTCTCTCTCTCTCTCTCTCTCTCTCTCTCTCTCTACTCTCTCTATATATATATATATATATATATATATATATATATATATATATATATATATATATATATATATATATATATATATATATATAGTATGTACGCTGTGTCAATGATATACCACGAGATGAATCAATTTTTCATTAAAAGGAAACGAAGCTTGCTGAGTTTCCTTTGAATGAAAAATTTATACAACGAGTGGTATATCATTGATACAGCGTACATACTGTACATATATTTTATTTATATCACATATAAATACATATATTTGCCCTTTGAACGGAATTCAGATTTACTACAAGCAGCTGTGTATTGACCTAGTGATTGAACTCCTCATATCCCCGAATGGGTCCGCTACAAAATATAGTTCTATGCATTTAGTGGCTATTTACAGTCACCTCTGCATATTGATAAGTTGATTGTTTTCTTTTCTTGGTTTCTATTTCTCTCCACATTGATTATATCAATATAATACACACTTATGATTTAAACATGAAAGATGGTTTTAATGATAAAAGTACAGTAGAGCACTATTTACACTGGGATAGCTATGTCATTCACATGAACGCCATTCACATACCGGCACATGGAAAGTAATGTGGAATAGAAACTAAGCCAACTGACGAACCAGCAAGAGGTAATTAAAATATTTTAATATATTTACAGTTGATCTAAGTCATTATTCTGCTTTAGCAACAGTACAACCGACTATAACTCCCCCACCCCCACCCCCTCTCTCTCTCTCTCTCTCTCTCTCTCATCCTTTGGTCGGTTTGACTTAACTTTTACCATCATTCATAAGTCCAGAGATATCATGGGAAGACAGAAAATAAAATCTTCTACGTTAGTCAATTCATAGATTTTATCCCGTATCTTGCTACTATGGGAGAGAGAGAGAGAGAGAGAGAGAGAGAGAGAGAGAGAGAGAGAGAGAGAGAGAGAGAGAGAGAGAGATTTAAAAATATAAATATACCTTAGGTTCTAATTATTCAGCTGCTCTTTGTCACATTAAAGATTAAAAAAACTTGACAGAATTTTTGAAATATGAATGTAGTGACGCATGATTCCGACTAATTACGTTAGCTGCTCTTTGCAACATAAAAGTAGTTTAGTGAATTATGTAGGATCAGAGAGAGAGAGAGAGAGAGAGAGAGAGAGAGAGAGAGAGAGAGAGAGAGAGAGAGAGAGAGAGAGAGAGAGAGAGAGAGAGAGAGAGAGAGAGAGAGAGAGAGAGAGAGAGAGAGAGAGAGCTTTGGACATTTTCATATTTAAATAATAATAATCGATTTTTTTTAACATTATGGTATGTTTAAGAAAAAACAAACAAAAAACATAACATTAAATATATCACAGTATGTGTACCACGTAACCAAGGAATTTACTGGTTTGCAACATTGTATCATTGATAAACACTGTAGATAAATCCCAGGGAAAGTGCACACGTATCGTTAGGACGAACCATATTCTTGCAGGTTACTTGGTGTAATTTCTATTTCAAGGTTTTAATCCAGCCCAAATTCCTTTTCTCTCATTCCACATTTCTGCGCAGTTTGTCCGTTATGCATGAGAGGGGAGGGGAGAACAGAAAGCAGAAAGGATTGTGATGAAAATGTGTACCATATTAAATTAATTTAGAAAACGGGGATTATTAATACTTTTCATCGTTATTTTTCATACGTCAGTAGTGACTAATTTGTGGAAATTTATCATTGATCTAGAATCAACTGTAGACGCTCGCGAGAATGTTTATGTATGTATGTATTATTGCGCCATGGGCGGATCACAATTTGATATACCAATAGTATTGGTATATCAAATTGCTTTATACCAACACTTTAAATGCATGTTATTTTTTAATGTATGTGGTATAAATATATAATATATGTATAGTGTGTATGCTGTATCAATGATATACCACGAGATGTATCAATTTTTCATTAAAAGGAAACGAAGCTTGCTGAGTTTCCTTTGAATGAAAAATTTATACAACGAGTGGTATATCATTGATACAGAGTACATACTGTACATATATTTTATTTATATCACATACATATATTTGCCCTTTGAACGGAATTCAGATTTACTACAAGCAGCTGTGTATTGACCTAGTGAATGAACTGCAAACATCCCAGAGTGGGTCCGCTACAAAATGTAGTTCTATGCATTTAGTGGCTATTTACAGTCACCTCTGCATATTGATAAGTTGATTGTTTTCTTTTCTTGGTTTCCATTTTTCTCCACATTGATTATATCAATATAATACACACTTATGATTTAAACATGAAAGATGGTTTTAATGATAAAAGTACAGTAGAGCACTATTTACACTGGGATAGCTACGTCATTTACATGAATGCCATTCACATACCGGCGCATGGAAATTAATGTGGAATAGAAACTAAGCCAACTGACGAACCAGCAAGAGGTAATTAAAATATTTTAATATATTTACAGTTGATCTAAGTCATTATTCTGCTTTAGCAACAGTACAACCGACCATAACCCCCCTCTCCTCTCTCTCTCTCTCTCTCTCTCTCTCTCTCTCTCTCTCTCTCTCTCTCTCTCTCTCTCTCTCTCTCCAGAGATATCGTGGATAATACAAACGCAAATCCTCTACGCCCGTCATTTCATAGATTAAAATCCCGTATCTTGCTACGATGAGAGAGAGAGAGAGAGAGAGAGAGAGAGAGAGAGAGAGAGAGAGAGGCCTTTGGACATTTTCATATTTAAATAATAATCGATTATTTAGAACATTATAGTATGTTTAAAAAAAAACAAAAACAAAAACTACAAAACAACATTAAATACATCACACTGTGTGTACCAAGTAACCGAGGAATTTACTGGTTTGCAACTTTGTATCATTGATGAACACTGTAGATAAATCCCAAGGAAAGTGCAAACGTATCGTTACGACGAATCATATTCTTGTAGGTTACTTGGTGTAATTTCTGTTTCAAGGTTTTTTTATCCAGCCAAAATTCCTTTCTCTCTCACTCCACATTTCTGCGCAGTTTGTCCGTTATGCATGAGAGGGGAGGGGAGAAGAGAAAGCAGAAAGAATTGTGATGAAAATGTGTACCATATTAATTAATTTAGAAAACGGGATTGTTAATACTTTTCATCGTTATTTTCATACGTCAGTAGTGACTAATTTGTGTAAATTGATCATTGATCTAGAATCAACTGCAGAAGCTCGCGAGAATGTTTATATACGCGTATTATTGCGCCATGGGCGGATCACAATTTGATATACCAATAGTATTGGTGTATCAAATTGCTTTATACCAACACTTTAAATGCATGTTATTTTTTAATGTATGTGGTATATATATATATATATATATATATATATATATATATATATATATATATATATATATATATATATATATATATATATATATACGACTCAAGATTTTGTGTTTGTAGACAATAATATTGCATTATTTCCCATTAGTTTTGAAATTTTTTATCAAATGACTTGGAAATGCACCCAAATTACGATTTTGTAGTATTCCCTAAAGAATGAGAATACGACATGTGGTTTTAATACATGCTGAACGTTAAGAAAGCGGATTTGGCATTTGAGTTTTCAGCGTTTAGAAAACCGTCATGATTTTGATCATCAAAATATCTTCGTACCATCGTATTAAGGAGGACATAGACACAAATGGGCACTGGATGTTTTTGCATTTTAAATATATCCTGGAATAGTTTTCTTTCTAGAATGTTGTGACATCCAATCTCCAGAGATGGAAATACGTTTCTTTAGTATTATTTGACACTTTTAACTTTTAACATGATGCATAGAGCCGATCTTAGTATTTACGGGGTTTTAGTTATTATTATTATTATTATTATTATTATTATTATTATTCGTTCTAAAAAGTAACTCGGACCAAATACTTTTCTTCAGTCCTTTTAATAACAGTTAGCCAGATCTAATAATTGTTAAGTATAAATCGAAGTAGATACAAAAATATGTAATGATCTTGATTTAGGGATCTTTATATGTTGCAATTTCTTGTATTCCAATGATGTTTTCACTAACAATGTTTAATAATGGTAATATGATAATTCCTCAATTTTACGTTGTGAAAATTAAGGGCTTTTATTTCCATAAAAAAATAAGTAAATTTTGGTAAATATTATGGGTAGAGAGAAGGCCAAAAATAGATATTTGTAGAGTTACCTCTCTTTGACTGATGTACGGATATAAATGTATGTAAGTTTATATTTGTATAACTTTGGGTGTTTTTGAGAAAAGGGAATTAGTTCTCATTTCCTTCTTATGATATAACCCTTAACGTGCATTTTAAAATCATGTTATGTTGATATTTTATTCATAATCTATTGAAACAGGTGTAGTTCAATATTCTTAGGCCAAAATTCAGCTTTTCTACTGTGTACTTTGATTTATATGTTAATAATTATTTTGCTAAGGGCATCACCCTATATATATATATATATATATATATATATATATATATATATATATATATATATATATATATATACATTCTGCAGCTATCTCAAACTGGATTTTGGTTATGTGAGAAATCTTGCCGGTAGCTTCTCGTGGGTCGGTGGTTCTTTCCGGGTTCTCCCGAGTTCTTCCTCCACCATTAATACTGGCCGACATGTATAGCCTATCCTGTGCTGAAAAATGGCGTTAAACCCTATGACAACAACAACAACAACAAACTGGATTTAATATTATTACACTGTAATTGTTTCGTATTGAGCTCCTTGTTTTCACAAGCTACTTCGGGCTAAGGCCAACCTTATCTTCGTAATAGGATATTATTATTATTATTTGAAAATGTAACAGGTTCAGTTACTTCGTTGCGAGTTTTCCATTAGCGCGTCAAGGACCCTCATTCGACCACCTGCGTCCTCCAGCAACATAGACTTTCCAGACTGCAATACATTTGTAATTGGGAATAGCTGGCGGATTGGTCAGATGGTAACACGTGCACGAAAGTACATGTCGATCACGGACTGCCTACCTGATGAGCTCCAGCTATTCCAACGGAAAATAATAACTCGGGTACAAAGTATAAAAATCGTGCCGGTAAATCTGTATACTTGTGTCAGTGTTTTGATACCGGTGCATGTACTACCACAGCTTGCGATATACGCGTATGACTTCATTGTCTGAAAAGTTAAGTAAAACTTTTCGTTTGGTTCCTGATGACACGCCTAGCCGGTCAAATGTCATCGCGCTAGGGGTTTCATCGTCAGCCAGCGTTGAATCTTGGAAAACTACAAACACATGGTTTGGTGCGCTGAGGCTGTGTTATGTACTTATTTTCCATGTAAACTCTCCCCAACCCCAAGTAGTAATGTCTTTTTTAAAGTCGGCAATGATTGCGAGAAACGACACCTTTTACCTGGTTCCAGGACTCATAAAAGACAACAAAATTGATTTTGTAGTCAGTGAAATGATTAGCGCAGGAATCTACAAATTTAATGTTAAGAACTCAACGTGACCATCGGGGACACCTTCATCACACCACCATGGATTAAACACTGCTGAACCCAAATATAAGACGGAGACGAAAACATTAATTAACCTACATGAAGTTGTTGTCGATGCTGTAGAAATGGAAGGTTAGGTATCTTGTTGGCGCCATGGATTACGGCTTGCACATCTATATAATCCTGTAACACTTGCGTTGTTGATGCCGAGGCTTCACAATTACCACCGATAGTGTCACAGGTCAGATTAATCTGAATCTTTGGGGAAATCCTGGCAATGTCTGGTGCGAGATTGTATCCTATGTGTAAGATTCGTTAGGCCGCTGGAATCGTATTAAATATCTTATGGCCAAGCGAAAACCGTCCTCAACGATGTCGGTGCAATACCCATCCGCGTATGTTGGAGATTCGAGTCTTTACTGTCGGATATAATTATTTATTGATTCAGTCTTGTACGTGCACGTGGGAAATCCAGTAACATTCTAGATATATTTTTGACAATTCTTTGACGAAAACACAATCGAGACATTCACGTTAAAGCCCCCCCCCCCGCCCCCAAACAAAAATATTAGGCCAGCTGCAATAAACACGCAACCATGCTAATGCGATCATGAGTGTGCGAGATTATCACGCGCTGACTGGTATATCAAAGAGCACATAAAATTCAGGTAATGTTGATGAGATCTTAATCATCGCAGTAACGCTATGGATCGTGTTTGCAACGGCACGCTGCATCTCGGCATTGATTTCACGTAACACAGGAACTACATCAAAATTCCTTGGTTGTGCTCTAATACATATAATCAATGCTTCAATACGTTAATGCATCAAAGCGCAAAACGTCCCCGGTTGATTGATGTTGTTGGTAAGCAATCGATGACAACAAATCAATGCGACCTCATTAATGACTTCTGGTGCGTTGCAGCCCTCGCGAACCGACTCCACAGGTGTTTCCAACCGATCAGCAGTTTTGTGAGAGTCACATGGTCCATCACAGCCTTCTCATTGCTTTGGTTGTTGTTCCGGTTCTTTCATAAATTTTGACTCATGTGGCGGGTAATCTATGCCTAGTTCTCGTTCTTTCTAAATTGGTGTAAATGCTGGCTGCTGTATCGGTGTTGATGCAGAAGGTCTTTGCTAGGGTGCTACACATCTTTGTTGGTTATTAGATGCACGTCGTTCTTCTTGTTGTTCAATTTGGTGTGAAAATGTTTGGAGTGCTATCCGTCCTTGCTGTTCCTGTGAGAGAGGTTCGTGTTTCTGTTTCTCTTGAGCTTTGGGCGTTGCACGTCTTTGTTGCTTTTGGGTTTGGGGTATGCACGTCCTTGTTCCTCTAGTTGCTTGTCGAGTTATTCTTGTTTTCTTAGTTATTCAGCAAATTCTTGTTATATTTCTTCTTGTTCTCTCCCTGTGGGTGCGAATGGTTGGGTTTGGAAATGTTTTGCTGGTGGATGCATAAATAAATTTTCACGCGTGAGTGCAAATGTTTCATTCTTGACTAGTGTAAGAGGTTCGAATGATTGGACGGGTTTAGATTGAGATGTACGTGCGCGAGGTCGTTTTGTCTTGCTCTGTCTATTTCTTGCATAACGTCTGCCCTCGCCAACTTTTTAATATATAACTGTTTCAAATATTCTATTAGAAGAATGAAGCATCGGTTCAGTGGCTCTGAGCATTGTCTGGTACACGGTTGGTGGTGATCGTAGAAGGTTCATATGTGCCGCTCTGACGCCGTCGTCGATTTTCTAAGTGCATTTTTGGAACTTCTCCATCTGCACTGGCAACTGTTCAATGGTTCTGGCTGTTCTCAGAATTGGGCCCGATTCATCTTCCGTTTCCACCATCGCCATGGTGGTTTCTGCAACTTTCTTTGCGGGTTTAATCAGCGGTGCAAATGCTTGTTCGAAACCCTCAGTGAGATTGTCCCCTGCAGTTTGTCACGACTGAAGCATATCTTTGACACTTCTGCGGCCGGTTATACCACGATGAATCAGCTCCAAGTGTGCGCGGACAGCTTTGCGGCGTCTTTCCCCATACTCTGATGTGATATCAGTGGCAGATTTTGACACTGTATTTATCATAGTCGTTTAAATTGTCGCGTCCAGACTCGCTCGCTGTCATCTGGAAGTAAGAGCGAACAGAATTTGGAAACGTGTACACTTGCTTGGATGGTCTGGGTTTTCCATTAGCAGAAAAGTCGATGAAGGTAAAACTGGGTCCTTTTCTCAATCATCCTGGCATGTTAAATATCAGTTGTTGTATAATACAATCATATCTTTATATTGTGCGAGATGCCGCATGAAAACTCGCACTGCAAATCCAACGCGGCTTCAAGCATGTGATGATAGAGCCGCAATATATATGTATTCAATGGATGAATATGTGAAACAAAGAAGTCCACGTTGATAAAAACATCCTGTTCTCGAAACAGGGTCAATAAAAGACGTCAGCGGTTATGTCGCTGCTGCTTTAGAGAACCGGCCCACCGTGGAGCAAATACCGGGGTGATAAACATATCCTGGATACAATTGCTACAGACCAGGAGCACGGCTGGATATACAACACGATTCTAACAACCAACCAATACCGGGAGAAGTACATATAAATCATGTCGATGTATGTAACCGACATGATCTCGTGTACCAAGCACCAGGTAATATCCCTGCATGTCAACATGCCGATATAGATCTCATCCATGACTTTAATGCGATTAGTCCAACACAATGAGAACGAAGCACTAGGTGATTCATCAAAGGAGACGTGAAGGTTAAGATTCTCAGTGGAGGTAAAGCACATTTGTATATTGAAACTGACCGTCATCTACTACAGTCCCCGCGCTAATTGGAATGGTGAAGCTGCCGCAAGAAAAGAAAAGGTTATTTCTAATATATGCCTGAGCTTATGCTTAGAATATTACATTTATCCCTAACCCACCCACCCTGTTTTTAAGGTCTTCTCAACTGACATCGATTTAATAGGCTTATTTCAAATATAGCACCCACTTAAAAGAACGGTTATATTTCGAAGATCTAATTGGCTGAAATAAATTATATTTTTAATTATTATTAAACATTTTAGTTTACCTAACTACAACAGCAAGTAGAATCGATTCAAGGCAACATACTGTGTGATACTGCTGCCAAGGGACATAACTTAGATGAGACAGGAATGTTCAGGGTGGGTGGGGTGAGGGAGGGGTGTTTTACATCACAACATCACAATTTGGTGCCAAGACAACTGAGTAATACGCCTTGCCCATGTACACACTACAAAAGTTAATCCAGGCTGATCTAATAATAGGATTTAAATCCGCACCATTTCGGCTAGAGTCCACCACGCTAACCACTGAGCGAACGGTGGCGAGTCAGACATCTTCCACCAGAACAATACTTGTATGCCTCGAAGTTAATACAGTTTCCCTTTATTGGTCTAGGTCAAAACAATTCTTTCTTTTGCTGCTACTAGTATCATTCCAGTAAGAAGGCATTGAAGAATCAACTTTCAAAACGGGAAATCTTGTATTTTCAGGATTTTAAAATACAATGACTTTTTTTTACATGTATTTACTAATAATTTCCTATATTGCACTATGCACTAATAGTGGCCATTGTGTTAGAGCATTGAAAAGTGGCCAGCTGTGTTAGAGCATTGAAAAGTAGCCATCTGTGTTAGACCATTGAAAAGTGGCCAGCTGTGGTAGACCATTGAACAGTGATTATATATGTTAGACCATTGAAAAGTGGCCAGCTGTGTTATACCATTGAACAGTGATTATATGTGTCAGACCATTGAACTATAGCCAGCTGAGTTAGACCATTGAAAAGTGGCCAGCTGTGTCAGACCATTGAAAAGTGGCCAGCTGTGGTAGACCATTGAAAAGTGGCCAGCTGTGGTAGACCATTGAAAAGTTACCAACTGTGTTATACCAATGAACAGTGACTATATGTGTTAGACCACTGAACTATAGCCAGCTGTGTTAGACCATTGGAAAGTGGCCAGCTGTGTCAGACCATTGAAAAGTGGCCAGCTGTGGTAGACCATTGAAAAGTGGCCAGCTGTGGTAGACCATTAAACAGTGGCCAGCTGTGGTAGACCGTTGGAAAGTGGCCAGCTGTGTTAGACCATTGAAAAGTGGCCAGCTTTGTTAGACCATTGAAAAGTGGCCAGCTGTGTTAAACCTTGAGACCATTGTTTAATCAGTTTACTTGTCTTGTGTTTTCTTTTTGGCACCAATATATTACGATGTATAAATCAATAATGCAGATTATTTTCGTTACATGCGGAGGACATTGCTCTTCTTTAAAATTATTTTGAAAAGAAACAGACGAAATCAAACAAACAAATAAACGATTTCATTAGTTAACGTTAATTTCTTCTACGTTTTGTCACTTACATGCCTTATATAGTAATGACAATCTTCAAAGAGTATTTCTTCGAGTTTTGTGCGATCTTCCACAAATGAAAGCGTCTTGTTGCAATATTTAAGACAGAAATATTATGCAACCACTCAGTCTTGTTGCTTTTGGCTTGCAATTGTTGACTGCAGACGTTATGAAACAATTTGTATCTTGTTAACACGTTATAATTGTACGTCTCACACGTATGGTTCCTATAAGTTAATACCTTTGTCACCGTATTAGAGGTCATTTTATTTTCATGCTGCAATCACTTTAAACTTGTTTCTAACATGATGTTTGCTTCATTGCTTGTTTGATGCTTGTTTCTTTACTTACTGAGTCTGTTTCTTATTCCATAGCAAAGTAACACAATTCAAACCTTGCATCGAAATCAAACATTCCTTTTTTATCTTTTCTCAGTATCATGGGCTCGAATCAAACCTTGCATCGAAATCAAACATTCCTCTTTTATATTTTCTCATGATCAAGGGGGGGGGGGAGGCCCGAATTTGTTTCGATAATAAAAAAATGAGTACACATTGGAGTATGATTAAGGAAAGACTTTTTCAAAGAATTCCTTGTTTAATGTAATAGATGCCTATTGAAAATGTTCTCCATAGTATAACAGACGTAAGAAACGTTTACAAAGTGTTCGAAACACGATTTTAATGAACAATTTTTCTTTCTTTCTTGCAGTTAAATAAGAAGCAAGGGTAGTTAGAACGTGTTACAACTACTCTTTAGGTAAGTGTTTTATTGCATTTCCATTGAAATGTCTTGCGGGACCTTTATTAAGGACAAGATACTCTGACTGGATATTTGCTTCAATATTTCATTTGAAATGTCTTTAGCGGCCCTCATTAAGGTCCAGAAACTGACTTGATAGTTTCTTCAATATTTCATTTGAAATGTCTTTAGCGGCCTTCATCAAGGTCCAGAAACTCTGACTTGATAGTTACTTCAATATCTCATCTGAAATGTCTTTAGCGCCCTCCTTTATGGACAAGAAACTCTGACTTGACATTTGTTTCAATATTATAATTGAAATGTCTTTATTCGGGACAACAACCCTGACTTGATATTTGCCTCAGTTACCTTGAAGGTGTGGCTCTTCAAAGCAATAAGGAAACATATTGTCAAATTAGTATGAATGAAACTGTTGCAATATGAACTGTGTTATCTATAAGATTAATACATACTGCAGCCATGCTTTCAAGTTTGGTCACTTAAGGACGATCATTTGATTGAAATTGTCTACCGTTCTTGGTTTTGACAGACTGTCTTTAAATCATTGATAAAATTATTACAGAATGCTTAGATATGAAGGAACTATCATCAGTACAAGTTATGTACCGGTTGTATTTAGCCAACTGTATTTTAAGTCTAGACTTTTAAACCTGATTTTAGCACGTAGCAAACTGATTGAAATTGAATTCTGACTTGAAATTGGTCAATCAAATGCTTAAAACTAACTTAACTTTAAAACTTCTATTTGTGAAATTTTGGCTTTGTTTCCTATTTCTGGATCAGTTCCGTTTGTACACTTTGACTGAAGTGTGCAGTGCAATCTTTTATCTTAAGGGGTGAATTGGAACTGAAGCTAATAAGTATACGCAACTTATCTGTACTGGAATTATCTTCCATGAAAATGGCGTCATTAAAGGTGAAAGGTTCTTCATGAACAAAGACCGCCCGCACGACGATCGTCGTCAAAAATGCACTTACAAATTGTTTTTATTTAAGCAAGGGGATAGACAGTACGTGAAATCAAATAATTATTGCCTTATTACAGGGCATCGTTTAAATTTATGTAAATATCGTTCACTTCAGTTTGCAATAGATGGTATTCATTCTGGAAGCTGTATAGTAATTCTATAAATGGTGACATGTTCTATTTTCATTCAACGTCGTTATTATTTAACTTTGATGGATTGTCAATGACTCTTTCTTAGAGAAAGCCATTATTTACATATGAGATTATAAAGCTATATCCAAATAATGTTTCACAGTTCTACTGTAAAATATGCATAGCGTATGGCCCCATCATTGCTTATGAACAGGTTAATGTGCATGTTACTGTTCGACACCGATAGCATTAAATACGGGCGAGCTTCCATTTCCTCGGAATGATATGGTCAATAATGTGTTAAGAGCTCAGTCAAAACCAGCAAAAACAAAACAGACCTTCTTCAGTAATGGATCTATTGATTCATTGGTTAAGTTATAAATCTGATATACCTCATAATATATCCTTAAACTTATTTTCGTCCACCTATTTACCTATTTGAAAAGAACTTATGGAAACGTCAGCTAAAGTGATGCTTTTGTGTGTGTGTGTGTGTGTGTGTGTGTGTGTGTGTGAGGGGGAAGCGTATTTGAAACTGAAACAGAGATTGCATTTTTAGAGTTGATATTTGGATAGCCGAAATATCACGTTACTTTAGCAATTATCAAATAGCAATTTTCAGGTTGAGACGAATGATACAGATATGAACCAATATTGATCATAGCTAAAACATGTATGGGATACATTTGTAAGAACTGTATTCCACGAAATACAAATTGTAAAAGACAGGAAATTAGGTACCGTACCCCCTGAAGTTGCAAAATGTAAACGCTATTTGGTAAATTTCTATAATTATATGAAGAATGTTTCAAGCGCCATACATTAAGCTACGTTATCACATTCTGATCAGCAAACACAAGCCCACCAGGTTATGTCATCATAATACTTTATTAGCTTCCGAGTAATTAACCGAATAGCACTAAAAACAGAAAGTGTGTTTCACTAAAAATCCGCTATTTCCACTAAAATATGATATTAACTTTTCATGTTTGACTTAATCTAACTTGCATTCCAGTCTGAATGCAAAAGACGCCGCTGTTTTCATTGTTTCTTCTAGAAAAAGACGAAAGAAAACATAAGCAGAACTATTGGTGCATCACAATAATTCATGCAAGTATAAACCGATATTTAAAAATATGTCCTCCAGATATATTCATGCAGAGAATCATATTCTCTCTCTCTCTCTCTCTCTCTCTCTCTCTCTCTCTCTCTCTCGTTTAGTCGTGATACAATATGGCGCATATACTAAAACTTGATATATGATAGGTTACAATGAAAACGCATATATTTTACTTGGAAATAAGATACATCATTGACATTACAAGCAAGATATTCTTCAATATATTCCCATATTAAGTTGTTAAACGGAAACTTTATATTTAAAAAGAATATATTTCCCATGTAAGCGCTGACAATTAGTAGAAATGATGACCATTTAATCAATCAAAATCAGTAACTGGTTTTACATGCTATTAGGAGAGTTTAATTATGGTAATCAATCTTCATAGCCTGTCGGACTTTGTCATTATAATCGAATATTTAAGTTTATAACAGATAGAAAAAATTTTATACTTCCATCGATGATAATTTGTATTTCGAAATGACTTATTTTTGCATATTCATATATATTGTTCTTATTGTGCAAGCCCTAACAATAGATTTCTATCAAGCTGCAGCACAATAATGCATGCATATTGTGTATTCGCCATAACGATTTTTATGAAACCCCTATTCACTCTTGAATGCATTCGTGTACATCATAAAGATTTCTTTGAAACCCCTATTCACTACTGAATGCATTCGTGTACGTCAGTGTCAAGATATACCTAATACGTGGTATTGTTTATATATGCTGTCCAATAAAATCTGCTATGTTGTGTTAGTTCTGCATTAGTAAACGGAAGAATTGTCGGGCAAGTTCGCTTTCCAAAACGAAAAGGATCAATTTTCTCTGCACAAGACACTTTCCATAAATTATTTCAATCTCTAAAGACGTAAGATTTTAAAGTCGCTCTAAAGTCGTTTCATATTATGCATTTATTTTTATGTATAACTCGGTTAGCATTTATGATGATAATGCATGAGAAGTGCGATACTATATTTTATTACTCTTGCCATTTGGTATTGAATAAATCATTTGCTATTTGAATATGTCGCTTGGACATGTTTGTTGTTATTATTTTTTCATTATTTTGAATTTGAAAATAAAGGCGAAGACTGAATGAAGCACGTTTCAACTATTCGCTTTAAAATCATGTACTTCCTCTCAAACCGTCTCAAAACACAATGCTGCAAAAACATGTTAATGATCTCAACCATTTTCTTGAATGGGGACGGAATTTATATGACTTAATCAACATACATTCAAATTTACTTCTGATTTCATTCCCATGAGGCTAGTAATGGACGTGTGGTGTATGCTGATTTGCATCCACGTCAGTGTTCATTCAGCAAGAGATTAAATTACCCGCATACGGTAAGAAGATTTTTTTTTAAAAAAAATCACTGATAATCTGATAATCTGCTACGAACGTGGATCTGCTATATGCCACTAAGTGGAAATATAGCTTATACACGTTAACCCCTGAGAGGGTTTTACGAATGAACTCATATTATTAATCTATAACTAACAAAGTACTAAGGTAACAAGAGCACTTTACATACATTTCTTACGATTGCTCCCTAGAGTCGAGGCATTTATTGTTAAATTGAGATCTGTACGTTAGCATACCGTATCTTTGTTATATTTATTCAGTTTACAGAGGTAGTAAACTGAGTTATGGCCCGCAGTCAACCCTTTCGGTGATAAAAATACAGTTTATTAGTAGTATTATTATTGCCGTACCATCAAAAGTATAATAAAGTCCGAATCTGACATTTGCTGTCTGGATTCATCAATCATTTTACTGCATACTATCCTTGCTTGATAAATAAAATCAAGAGATTTATAATGGGAAAACTTTTCCCGGTCACTTTAATTTTCAGTTACTGTAAATTTACTCGTGATCCGGAAACGTTTAATTCACACAAGGATTATAGATACGGTATCGTAAAAAGTGGAGAAAAAAAATATAGGACTTTTTAAAAGGGAGATAATAAACATAAACTTTCTCTTGGCATGACTACGAATAAAATTAATATGTTTACTGGAAATTGCTATTATTTTCTTTTTTCTATATCTGTTAGTGCCTTTGATTAGTGATAAAGTAGCTTGTTCGCGCTATTACAGCGACAAAATGTAAGTGTTTTACAGAAATTTACTGGGCATTACAAGAAAGGCATGGTATGTGTATCGAATGTACATGTGATAAAGAATATCCAAAGTTTGAATAATTATAGCTATTTGCATGTATAACGCATAGAAGAGGAATTACTTTAAATATTTTATGTAAGGTGTCATTATTATATGGTGGTATAATGATTTGAAGCAAGAAAACCGAAACCATCAACTCTCCCTATTATCCATGAGAAAGCGACGAGTCCTGCCCCCGTGGACTGCTAGAGAAAACGACGAGTCCTGCCCCAGTGGATTGCTTGGTGTATAAAACACATACGACTCTCCCAAAGAAAAGAGAGAAGAAGGAGCAGCTGGGTTTTTGCTGGAAAGCCTAAGATAAAGGCCATTTAACACACCAGGAATTATAACATAGAGTACTTTTCTATTTCCCTGATAAAAAGATTAATTTATGGAGACGTTTAATAGAGTCCTAACATCTAAGCGCAAAGCGAGACAAGAAAATGGGTGGCAATACTGCCTAAGCTGTTAAGTATGATAAGGATTTCAGTCTATAATTTTACTTTGAGACAGATAATTCCTAATTTTACAGAAGAAATTTTCAAAGTCTGGTAAGTAATAATGGATGTTTCAATATTATAAAAATGGAAGTATCTGAAAGATGGTAATGTCGAGGAAATATTTTTCGAATAATTCGTGAATACAATACAACGATATACGTTAAATACCCGAGAAGATATTAGAAGAAGGAAGTGACTTTAACAATGATATATTCAAGTTAATCCCTGATGATATATGACAAAGTCTTTTTTGTCTCATATTCATCGAGAGTAATTGTTTTTAACCTTTGAACAGTCCATGACGCGTTACTTCGGTAAGACTCCACAGCCTTAATGCATAGAAAACTATGACGTTTCTTTAGCTTTCGCTAATTTCTCATTTTTGCTACATCTTCATAACGAATGAGTCAAATGACTCGATATAATAGATATAAAATAACGCATTTGCATTTACAAAATACAAAAATGGTTTGTGTAATCTACCACGTCAACAAAATCCACTTCCAGCAAAAGAACTCTCGCCATTTAAGTAATATTTTACCAAGAAGATTGATTCAACGAAGAATGACGAAGATAGAAAAATAACCCCACTGTACAGCAAACCTAAGTATAAACCTTATTACAGAATAAAATGCAATTTCATTCTGATTATGATACATTGATCAAAATTTTCCTGGACTATGATTTACAGTGTAATTAGTTCCGTCAAATAGATACCATTTTTATTTATTTAAGTTCTACGTATCCATCAAGTCTATAATATGCAGATTACAAGTAAAGGGTTGAAACTATTTTCCATACTGCTCGACAATTAGAGTAACAGATTCTATAGTCAATCATTTTACGACATTGACATTGCATAGGCCAATCATAAGCTAAGTTTACACTGCCAATTGAATTTGAGTAGTTGTAAATATAAGCGGATCCTACGGGCAATGTATTCATTTCAAACGTTGACTTTAGAGAACGAAACATGAATGCAGAAGCTAATATAGAGGTAGTTTAGTATCAGATTGTTGTGGGTTATTGGAGGAAGGCTATCTCTTTCGTCCTTCTATATCTCTGTGACTATTTGCACTATTCTCTTGATGGAGTTATGACTGATTGGATCTGGCAGGAACTCGGTAGCTCCATATTAATTTTGGCAGGTTTTTCTACTGAGGTCGTATTTGCACGGATAAGATAAGCTATGAAGATGGTGATACGTGCCCATAGGCTTGGTTGTGAGGGTGTACACAAAGAGTAGCGAACAGACGCCAAGTTAAAATTGTAACGAAAAAGAGGTAATCCTGCATAATGGTTGTGTGGTAGCTTCGGAGATTCAAAACATTTAGATCTGTCTTAAAAATAACCCTAACTGTTGATTATACGAATCGCTTTCTTGTTCAAAGTTGGAAAGCAAATAATAGTTTGTTAAATATATTTGTGACGCTCCAGGTTGGAGAGCTTCCAATAAACTGGTAGATTTATTTTGATTGGACGTCTTGTATATGATCCGGTAGTCAGCCATTTGAATCCTAGAGTAACCAGCTACGAATGTGTAAATAAGTCTCAACACCACGACACGTTACATTACTTTGACTTCATCTCTTTTACTGGTTGTTTTTCACTATTTCCAATAAGTCATACGATTGAGGAACAGAATCATAGCACAGCAATTACGTCCTGTTTTCATTATGATAAAAGCATGCATATCATCAGCTTGATGCGATTAATGACACGTTTTCCAAAAGTCAATAATAGTGTTTGTCAGCCAAATTTGTAAATGACAGACTACACGGAGTTGCCTTCTTTCGTTTGAATAAAGCAGAATGACGTATAATTTCATTAGATGAAGCATATTTTTTACAGATTTGAATGGCATGCTGTCACCATCATGCCAGTCGAAGCTGTGTTTAGAAATATGTCAACCAAGGCGTTCTTGTAACATGAAAGAATCCATGATCTCACCCACGTCACGCACTTAATATACGTCGGTGAGGGATCGATAAATTGTAAGTAATGAAATAGGCTGGTGGTATATAACTAACACAATATCTGACATTGTCTGTTTAAAGGAATGAGTTAATTTGTTCGTGAGATGTGCCTCCAAGTTTGATTAATTTGAAGGGCAGTGATGGATTTTGCCAGTGGGTATAATATATGTCAAACGTTAAACGAAGTTCCATTATAAATATGGAATAATATATGACTTGGGGACATCTTGCAATGTGGCACCTTGTTGTTCAGGGACACCTGCTAGAAGGCACTTTTTAAAGATGTTGTGTAAGCTATCGATGAATTTGCAATCAACTGTAGTTTTGGAATTATGTTGACAAAGACAATATAAACTTCTCAATACCTATTCACTCTTTCCTTCTGCTATAATATACGTATATTTTTAGTGTAGTACCGAAACCAGAATTTGCGCATGTGAAGGAATTGTATAATTGTTTTATTTTTGCTTGAATGAAATTTGTTTATTACGATAATATGAAGAAACCCTAGTAGGATATGTGTTCTCTGAATCTAGTCCTATAAGGAGATGGAGGTAGGAGGACATGAAATATTTAATTCTTCCCTGTACACTTTACTTGGTCTCTATCAGCACAACGCAGTATTAATCCATGAAAACGCAAGTAATATTTCAGGAAATCTTCACAGTAATAACTTAAGCATATTCTAAAGCTACTAAAAGAATGTAGTCGTATGAAAAATGGATCCTTCTATTGACACTATATGTATTTATGAATGTATTTGATTTTATTTGATTTAATTTATTTATTTATTTATTATTTAAATACATATTTTATGTCTTCAGTTTTCGCTGATATTGACATCTAGAACAGGATATGCTTTATTTGGCTAAACAATATCATTGACAATTGTCACTGTCTTTGAGACATTTTATGTTTAAAATATACCTTCATTCTTACATTGAATCGACATGACAATTAGCAAGTGTTGTCTTTCAGTTACATATGTGCGGCTGAAGCCATTAAGATCAAGTTTCAGCATGTGTGTGTCTTTTCTGTCAAAAGACACATTTGGAGTTCCGCTTCAGTCCCATAATTTTCTGGGAGAAGTTTTCGTATGGTTTGAATCATACCCACCAAATAATATCGTTATCGAAAGAATTATATCACTATCGAGACGTTTCAATGACTCCAGGGAAAGTTAGGGATATGGCAGAGAAACATAGTTTATTCTTAATTCTTAAAATTAAAAAAAAATATGTCACACAAGATCTTTCATATTCACTTATTTTAAAAGCTTTAAGCAAACTAAGTCGGAGACAAAAATAAAATAATAAATTATGCGTACTTAGTACTTCTCCTCAGCAGCAAAAACAACAACAACAACAACAAAAAAAAAAAAATAAAAAATACAATTAAAGTTGCAATACTCTTGAAAAATCAATCACATTTTTATTTTTGTTTAATTGGTGGTCTCCATTAGTAGCGTTATTTTGATGTTTTCCTGTCTCCCAGAATCACCATTTTCTACTGCAGTCGGAAGTTGCTTTTAATTATATTCTGCTCATTTCATTAAAACGCCAAGATAAATAAGCTAAACCAGACTCTTAACGGGTATGAATAAAATTAACACTGTAACAGACTGCACAATCCTTACTTCTATATCCTCCCAATCTCAGCAGCGAATCCGTCGAATATCACTACTGAGCACTCCTTCTATATCCTCCTAATGTCAGTACTGAGCACTCCTGACTTCTCTGTTCCCTAATGTCAGTATTGAACACTCATACTTCTGTATCCTCCCAATGTCAGTATTGAACACTCGTACACCTCTATCCTCCTAATGTCAGTACTGAGCACTTTTACCTTTATATCCTCCTAATATCTGTGCTGAACATTCCGTACTTCTATCTATGTCCACCTAATGTCAGTACTGAACACTGTTACTTACGTGTTACTGTTGGTTTTTGGATTTAACGCCATTTCTCAGCGCATGATAGGCTATTAATTGATGGTAAGAGTAACTGTTGGAAGAAGAAACAGAGAAAAACTGGTAAGAACCACTGACTTACGGGAAGCTACTGGCAAGCTTCTCACATGGTCACATTGGCTAAGCCTGAGACTCAAACCCACGCGGAGAGAGAGAGAGAGAGAGAGAGAGAGAGAGAGAGAGAGAGAGAGAGAGAGAGAGAGAGTGTAACTTCGGTTTTCAACGTAGCTTTAACAATTTTTCAGTCATATCGATACGATGTCTGCAGTCTTACAGTTTATAGTGATGTCTAGCACCGGGGCATCATGCCGTAGACATGTAGCAAAATGTCCCACCCAGTCACATTGTCCTGACACCGGGCAGACCGGTCCTAACACTAACCTCTTAATGCTGAGCGCTAAGCGAGGCATATGCTAGTACCATTTTTTTTTGTCTTTGATCCTCCCGCATCTGAGGCGGACGCTCTGTTCACTTAGGCTACCGGAGTGGTCCGACTAGAACGGTTCATGTGGAAAATATTTATTTGGTATTAAAAGGGTATACATAAGTTATCCCCTATTAATAGCTAAGGCTGCAAATAAATACCTTGTACCTAGTTTGTTGCTGTTGTTTTTCAAAATTTATTTCCTATTGAAGGTTACATTGTCCTATCTTGTTAGCAAATATTTGAAACAAAAGAAACAGTTTGGGCATACATACATACATACATACATACATACATATTTCTATCACTGAGTTTCTGCATGCACAGAGTAGGTATATTCATAGAGAAATTCTACGTGATTTTGAAAACTCGTAAATAAGAATATTAAATGTAAACTAAATGTGTTTGATTAAAATTATAATAAGAACAACAACGACGGTTTTAAATGTCCAATGTTTATTTCTTCATGTATTTAATTGTTTGTTTTAGGAATCTAGTCGAAGAACATTTTTTTAAAAATAGTTGTAGATACTCAAATATTATAAAAAAACGAATTGGGCTTCTATTATGTCATATCAATGATATCTGAAATATTTTAAGGTTTTCTAGAGAGAAGATTCCAAACACTACTTCTAATATACCATACCATTTCGTTTATCCGTCTGAACCTAGCCTCATTTGGGCAGGAACAAGAGACTGATTAGTACAAACGCTCTCTCTCTCTCTCTCTCTCTCTCTCTCTCCGTAAAGATAGTAAGATAGTAGATGTACTTCTGCTTGCCTAAATTGTTTTGTCACAACACCATAATGTATATTAGTTTACACTTATGTCCATATGTATATACGGTAAATACCAGTTACATGAACTACCTAATGCTTAATTAATTCATGAAAAGTTTCTTGTATCATCTATCATTACTTGGCACTTTTGCCTGACTTGCTAACATATTTACAAAAAAAAATTGAAGCTTGACCCAGGCATCACCGCCGAAAATGCGGTACCTCTGTTTCGTCATATTTACTCAGATAAGACTAAAAACAATTGGTGCTGTCAAGCCACTTAGCACATTAGTGCGGTCTTTCGGTAGCAGTCTCTCCGGAGTGTACACAAGCAGGAAGTTCGTTATTATAAAGCTGTTATTCTAAGTATCCTTTGATTTATAGCACTAACCTGATGTTTTACTTTACCTTTGTTGAGTGCTATTTTTCACTTACATTATATTGACAGCTAGAGACAAACATTAAATCTGCCAATGCCTGTATTTGTTTGACATGACTTAGACAACAAAATAAAGCAACACTTCGGTCAAATATTATCTAATTATGCACTCTATGTATCGCATATAAAACGAAAATAAACAAAACAAAATGCAAACAAGAATAGAAAGGCGGAAATATAACGTTCTCACCGTCCTTTCTGACATGTTGTGTCTTCGATACATGGTGCTTATGAGCTTGCCTTATACATGATATTTATCTATCGAATATATATATATAAAGAGTATCCTAAAGAAACAATTTCAAGGTTTATATGCAGTTGTTCACCTGCGCATATCAGCGAGACAAGAAAGAGCATAGGCAAAATGATGATAGCAAAAGTATGATAGTTCGAGATGTTAATACTGACAAGAAATAGGTTACTGGGATAAGAATAAAACAATATATTTTCATGGTATAAAATGACAGCACCAACTGCTGATTAAAATAAGTCTAGTTCAGACAAGATAGCACCATCTTTGTGTGAGTTTCTACCACTGTACAATGACCAGAAGGAAAAACAGAATGTTTATAAAAAGAGGAGTTTGCCTGAGTCTGGATGAATGTTACAAGGTGTATCAGTATGTTTATACTGATAGGATGGTTTTTGTTTTGGAAAGCAAGCCACAAGTCTAGATGTCTTAAGGGAACTCCTAAACAGCAAAAAAGACTTGCTGTCAGTCGGAGAATTTACTCTGGGTCGGTTGTCAAATTTTACAAATAAAGCTAAAACATCGATCTGAAGTTATTTCAGTCAAAGAGATAAACACTGTTGAAAGTAAATAAAGTGGACAGTTTATATTGTACCAACCAAAGGGGTTTTTTGACCTGAACGATGTCAAACCCTGGCGCGAAAATCCCTCTAGAGGTCATAAGTTTCCCCTCGATTCCAAAGACCTCTATACAACTTCTGTTTTACACTGGAAAGTCCAACGTGTCCAATCTATAAATAATTTTACTCTAATTAATACATGACCACAAATCTCATAACTTCCCAATTGTCTGTCAACCGCACAACTGCATGGTTCCTCTTCATTAACTTTCCGTAACGCAAATCCAGTATTTCACGCCGTGAAACTAACTAATACAGGGAACTATTTTTACTACGCCACCTTAGGCCAGTCAGATCATGATTTTAAGCCACATTTCGCCTGTATCTTTGCACAATATTTACCACCACAGCAACATTTAATGACGCCTGCCGACGGCGGAACGATCCCTTTTTGTCTATTCCATTGTACAATTTACCAGTCTCCAATAATAATTACTGCACCTTGAGTCACACAATCAATTTACACAACTAGATTTTAATAGGGACTACTGAGCGACAGGGACACTCATGCGGCTCTGACCTGAATTCACCAAAAGTAAACCATGGCATCATGGAAACTTACTAACACTTCACTCCGTGACGTTTATTCCTAGTAATTAGTTAATTGTTTCAGTCTGAGGTCTTTCTCCCCAGCACCGACTTCCAATAATCAAACAAGTAATCACAAAAATCTAAGAAATCTTTAAAATGGAGATATGTAAACAAATGCGCAAACACCAAATTATTACAATATATTAAATATGCAGATATGCATGCAAAATATAAGACAAACAAAACAACAGTCATAACAACCCAAAAACCCTCGATACTATGGATTTATGAAAACAAATTATCACTTTCAAATGAAACAATGATTGAGTTCTTACTACTTATCAAACATGTTAAACTGAGCCGAGAAAGTGGACTAGTCTGGCAATAAACTATTGCTGTCACTCATCATATTGCCTTTCTGTATCCATTGTTTTAATTTCTGACATTTATCTACCGATCTACAAGCAAGTCTTTGTTGATAGATGTTAAAATGCTATAGAGAAACCTAGGTTTACTTCGTGCTTACTATTTTAGAATGTACTGCTAACACAATAGTAACGCCCACATTTGAATATACACGATATAGTTTGTATAAACAAGTCATCATCTTCTCCCTCCTCTTCCAAATGTACTGGGTTTACTTGTTTCATATTGTCACACGCCTCCTCAACGGCAGAACAGCTTCATACATCTGTGCTCCTGAACCCTTCTTTCCCACAAGCGTACCTTACTATTTGACATCTCGTCTTGGTGCAATAACAGTTCACCAAGTGGAATACAGACTTTGATGCTAGATGATGCATGGTAGAATAATTTGATGCGTTCCGTTTTTGTAAGCGGAAGCCTTAGAATAATTTGATGTATTCCACCTTTGTAAACGGAACATTCCCGATTTGACCACTTCTTGTAAACAGACACCAACTCAATTTCTTAACCTTTGATATAGGAGTCTGAGGAAAGTACACCATGCATGTTAACTGATCGATCGCAGCAAAGCTGTCATCAGTAGGCACCGAGGTCGTGCCCACGCTTGTAAGTTCAGTTATGCTGTCATCGCTGGCATCTTGGAAATCCTTCCACTAAGCTAATTTTCCTTTCCGGTATAAAAACCAGGCAAGACAGCATCCTTTATATGACCACATGCTTCATAAATGGATCTTAGTGTACAAAGTTGGTATCCTTGAAATATTCTGAATGCTGTCGGATAGACAGCACACAGACGTCGATATCTGGTGAATGATGATACTGGCAGCCTCAGAGGTGATTGCATCAGCGACATGCAACAGCAACTTTGTTTCAACCTTGTTATCACTTTAAAGGTTGCATTCTAACCAAAGCTATATAAGCAATTTTGCATATTTCTTCATGTTTGGTTTTAATGATTCATCAAACCCAAATCTTAATGTTCCATTGGCACTTCTTCTTGAGATATGTAAGGTTTGTCATTACCTGGGGTTACATCTATTTCACACAATTTCTCTTATTTCTCAAAATCAGCAAGGTCTTGTTGAAGTTTTTTACAGACTGAATTATTACAAACAGTGTGGTATAGGACTTAAATCTGCAAATAATAATGTTTTCATATAGATTATACATGTACAGTAAAATAAAGAAGGATGGAATCCAGAACATCACCTTGCCGTACTCCTGATTTGACTGGTATGTCAGAAGAGGATTCACCTTCAAGTATTATTGACTGATCACATCGTATCAGTAAAACATTAATCGAATTTACTGTCCCCAGTAAATTTAATAAAATCGGAGTATACGTACAGTAGCATCAGACAATATTTCATAAATGCTCGGCGCAATCATTAGAGTGAGAAAAATCAATTTAATGTTAAAGAAAGTACAAATATTTACATAGTGGTCTTTATTTCACTACTCTGTGTAATGTTTTATTACATAATATCAATTTTAAAAAATAGATATAATTTTCATTCCCTGACCCATGTCTCTTTACTGTCACACACATCAAAATCAAGGTCAAAGTCTTTAATGGAAAGTACAGTGGAATTGCATGGCTTGACAAGGACTTGAAATTCGGCCACATTGCTAGTAATAACATACTTTATAATATCATAAAGTATTGGTGACAATTATTAATTGCATTAGTACTAGACCTTGCATTAGTACTAGACCTTGCATTAGTACTAGAACTTGCATTAGTACTAGACTTTGCATTAGTACTAGACCTAGCATTAGTACTAGACTTTGCATCTGACTGAGCTGACAAAACATATTGTTTGCTTGTTTGTTTAAAGATCACCTGGGATTAATCTGTGGCCAGTATTTCCTAACTAACAATATAATTACTGGCATTCTTGTCAAGCCATGCACAAAAAATAACGCCTAAACGAGTAGGCAATTATTCCAGATTATGTTAATCATATACCAAGTAGTAATAAGAAATGTGTGAATTGGCTGATAGGGAATTGAATTAGGTGACATTGTGGACTGTAATGATAGAGTATCGGGAACGCAATGGTAATTGACTATGTAAAGAAAACTGCTTTAATTTCTCATGCCATGTTGGTGTATTTTATAAAGTATTCTTGGGTGCATTACTTTCCCAAAATATTTGCTGAAGCCTTAGAATATGATACCAGTTTCATTTTCACGTGAAAGGTTTCTAGAATATTTCTTGACCGATTATATCAACCGAGTATCTGGTGACCTTTTCACGGATCCGTGTAGAAAGTCATATATGACAGCCATTTGATTTAATTTGTGATCCATGGTAGGCAATGCATAATGCTTAGCTTTTCAGGTGGTATACATCTTGAAATACCTTGAATAGTTTAGCTTGTGAGTGAGTTATATCATTCTTCAACTGATTTGTACATGTTTTCTCCAGCATTTTGTCTCCAGGCTTTGGTATCTACAGTTGAACATATAGCAGTATATTTTTCTATACAAGTGTTCAGTTCTTGGTACCCGTTTATTTCTAACTGGTTTAGTATCAATTTCACAATAAACACTATTATTATCAATTATGCCGTGTAGACTCTTGCCTTCTTGACAATATTATTATCAGATATGCCGTGTAGACTCCTGGCTTCTTGACAATATTATTATCAGATATGCCGTGTAGACTCCTGGCTTCTTGACAATATTATTATCAGATATGCCGTGTAGACTCTTGCCTTCTTGACAATATTATTATCAGATATGCCGTGTAGACTCTTGCCTTCTTGACAATATTATTATCAGATATGCCGTATTGCCTTCTTCACACTATGTTTGTCAGATATACATTTGTAGACTACTGCCTTCTTGACGCTACTATTATCAGATACGCCGTGCAGACTACTGTCTTCTTGACACTATTATTAGCAGATATGCCATGTAGACTATCGCTTTCTTAACAAGGGTTACACACACACACACACATACACACTCATATATCTATCTATCTATATATATATATATATATATATATATATATATATATATATATATATATATATATATATACAATAAACTGACAACGAACAGTGCAAAACTAGTATCTAATTAGCCTGAGCGCTTTCGACTCTTAATGAGCCTTTTTCAAAGGCATATGCAAAACATAGACAAGACAAACAAATAAAACA
>JAECUM010048165.1:0-40158 GCA_016617855.1 Megalonaias nervosa
ATCAGAACACACGTGTGCCAGAACCCCCGTAACCAAGTAGTATAATATCACGGGGGATCGCTCGTGCACTCTGTTATCATGCAGTGATTAAAAAGTGAGCCAGAACCTCCATTCACTTATACTACTTGTTTTGTGTCAACGATGGCACTCACAAGTTCTCAAGGTTAAGGTTGGATTCTCGTACTCCTCCTTCTCCGCTGTTCACAAAGTGACTGACGAAGACTTGCATTGTCATAGTTGGGAGGCCTTGTATCTTCGCCATCCGTTTAATATGTTAATTGCTGGACCCAGTAGTTCATTCAAATTTGAATCTTTCAAACATATGATCGTACTCAAATCACCCTTGCCAGGTCGTCCATCTTAACGCATCATGTGATGTTACAAATGGTGTCAATCAGTGTACACATTAGTTCAAGAAAGTAAAGAAGAATCGGTTTCGTTTGTGGAAGGCATTGCTTGTGAAGACAATTGGATCGTGTCTGACTTTATTGAAACGCATATTGTCATCTATGTGATATGGTAGGAGAAGAAGAATACAAAATTAAACATTGGCTGACATGAAAAGGACATCATCGCAATACAAGTTTTATTTAAGCAACGTACAAAACATCACCATCAAGTTCAGTGCTCATTATATCGTATCGTTTAAAAGTTCAAGAGATAAATCTCAAGTGCTAGTGTTAGCTAAACAATTATGAACACCTTGGCTGAATTATTCGTTAGACACTGCCTCTAAAATATCTTATCAAGTTAAAACCCATCACTCCAATTGCTTGAGATTTCGGGCCAGTTTATTTCACCCTTGTTGTCAAGAACAAGGTCCTGTTCTTTACAAGTCTCCTTTGGTTTGTATCTGAAGAAAGAAATTTATAAAAATACAAATTCCTTTTATTTTATAAAAACAGTATTTAGCATGTCCTTTCAACCTCCTCCTCCTGTCAGTTAATTGGTGTTGTATCTACACAGTGTATGTTACTCTGCCTCCCTAGTCTGTTTAATGTTAAAATAACAAGTGTACAGTTAGGCCTGGAGCTTGACAAGCAGGCGAGTTTAGTAGCCGGTTTCATCATGAACAGACCTAATATAATTGATAAAATAAACTAGACTTGCCTAGTCGAAGTTTGATTGTAATTTCATGAATCCCATAAGCGCCTTAGTGATCTCATGAGATGACATTGGTCACGTGGCCCATCAGTCTTGAGAGCAAAAGAAATGGAAGCCTCAATGTCTTATTGGGTGGCAACTATCAAGGGTAGGCATGTGATCACTAAGCCACATTTGGGCTGCATTAAATCACAATCAGACTTCGACTTGGTAAGTCTAGTTTATTTTTATGAATTTCACTTCCCCCACAAGTGCCTCGTGAACCCATGAGATTTCAGAGAGAGGCTTCCATTCTGGAACAGATTAACAACAACTAAAAGGAAAAAAAGAAAAAGACGAGAACTTATATGGATAATAAACCTGATAACCCTAAGAACACTATACAGTAGATGATCATTATGAAATTCTTGATGCTGGCAAGACCTTTCTAATGAAATCAGTCTTGTCTGAAACAGGCTTGTTATACAACTTCCTGAAAGTCCAAGCAATAGCCCAACCAGCTACCTTCAAGAGTGTGCCTACTTATTTGCCTTTAGCATAGACAGAAGAAACCGATGCAGCCCTTGTGCTATGAGCATGAAAAAACTGATTTATCAATACTAGACTCCTGATAGTGGCACCTAATCAGGATGCAATGCTGAATTCGGTTTGCAAGTTGGATCCTTTGCTTCCCCAGCCTCGGACGGAGCCTTCACTGAGTACTGACGGGTAGCGCAAAATGAGTATTGCTCTTCTGGCTGGGCTTGATCATCCCATACCAAGCTAATGGACCTCCAGCTCAAATATAACAATGCCACCCAGTCGGCGACCAAGACTGCGACACAGTCGGCGACTGCGACCAAGTCTGTAACCAAGACTGCGACCAGTCGGCGACCCTGCGACATGTCTGCTATCCAGTCGGCAACCAAGACTGTGACACAGTCGGCGACTGCGATCAAGTCTGCGACTGAGTCGGCGACCCAGTTGGCGACCAAGACTGCGACAAGTCTGCGACACAATCGGCGACTGCGACAAGCCTGCGACCAGTCGGCGACCCTGCGACAAGTCTGCGACCCAGTCGGCGACCAAGACTGCGACACAGTCGGCGACTGCTACCAAGTCTGCGACCGAGACTATTTTTTTTTACTAAGTAATGGATGTTTTCCTTCGTGTCCATGCCTCGTGCATATACAGTTACGTGTTCATCAGTCATGCCATTTATCATCAGTCATATGCAGATAAGAGAAGAATCACAGACCATCACTGCATAGTGGGCATGCTGATGGAGGCCATGAACTTGATGGAGACAGTACAGCACCTCCTGCAACGGGTGCGAGACTAGAAATGTTAATCCCACGCCTGATATCTGAGATGGAAAGTACCTGCTTGCGAATCACTAAAGTGGTGTTTTGAGGTGGTGCATGAAACAAACTGAAAGGGTAAAGGCAGCATTGGCGAAGGAGGGACGAATCAAGGAGTAGGAGAGAAAAGAAAGGGGCGGCACAAGATGGATAGGGAATTGCATCTTCCCTGTGCCAACTGGATGAAACTCCGGGAGAAGTTTAGAAGAATGGGTCGTTCAGATTGTATGCCAGAGGTGAGAGAGGACTGAAGGGAATAGGCCAAAGAGCTTAGAGGCTCAGAGTTCCCACAAAACATCATCGATGAAAAGATGTGCGGTGTGTGGTGCCAGACTTATGAGGTGCAGTGGTCGTTACTGGAGCCTGATGACAGCCAACCCCAATTTCAAGGCCATCCAAATCTCTATGAAAGAGAGATACTCATCCTATTTGCAATAAAAAATTGTATTTTTTATTTTTGTATGCATATTGATGAATGTTGTTAACAGGTAAAACTTAAAATCCCCTTTAACCCCTTCTCCCTTATGTATGTATGTATGTATGTATGTATGTATGTATGTATGTATGTATGCAAAAGTGTCTAAAAATACTTCCTTGCCCTTCCATCTATGTGACAATTTGTTTGCACGTTTGTATGTGTCTAGTTCTACCCCTTTTGTGTGATAGTATGTTTGATTACTAGTAACTATACTAAATCCTTTAGCCCTTCAGATAACTCCAGAATTTCCAGTCACAACACCCATTCCGCCAGAAACACTTGCCATATCTGCTTCTACAAAATCAAAATAAATAAAATTGTATGCAGTAATGCTTGTTCATACTCGTTATGTTCACCTCTCTAATGTTCTATCTCTTTAATTACATCACTTTTAAATTCATGATTTTCATTAAAGGCCGACAAGAGTACTCACACAACTTTTTATGTGATGAAGTTAACCTTCTGGATGTGATTTGTAAAGGTGCTATATCAAATACCTCATCCATAATGAAAATAGTGACTAAAACACTGATTATTTATCGCTGGTGAAAGCACGCTCCTATCAGATTTTGCGCTCGGTAACTTTCTGTAAGACATAGCGGAAGTGACGTGTAAGAACAGTGCATTTCTTAGCTTTCATTGTAGACCTAATTGCATTCAGTAGTTGGTACCGTGTGTGAAACTAAATGGTAAGAAGGTCTGTTGTTGGAGGTTGTAGCAGTATAACACGAGGGGAAGCGAGTTTGCACTCGATGCTTACCAGTCAAGGAAACAATGGATTAAGATGATATGAACACCACGAAGACTGGACTTATCCAACCAGTGACAGGCGAGATAGTCAAGCTGTCTGCATTGACCATTTGAGAGACAGCAATTTCAATACCTCCTGTAAATTTAAAGAGTCACCTGTATTAAGACCATCAACAAACTCCTGCCAAATGCAGTACCAAGAGTTTTCTGACCAGATAACTGAATCCGTGAACACCATATCAACAAAAACCAAGGGTGTTGGCAGGCCTTACAAGATGTGGACTGAGAAAAGCTTTTCGGAAGCGAGAGCTATCAAAGGTAAACATGTATACATTTCTACCTTGCCATATTATTGGTTGTCAGCCCCTACCCCTTTGCCACAAATATCCCTAGCAAAAGAACGATCAGTGGGAGAGGGTGATTTTAGTGGGAGGTTGTTTGCAAATCATAATAGCCCCGCTCCTAATGTATCCCCAAGAAATATATCCGGCTTTTTCATGATGTGTGTGTGTGTGCGTGTGTTCCTTGGATTTTGGCTTTGTCCGTCTCCACCATTATTAATTTTGTTCCTCCACCTGCCCCCTGAAAATTCACGTGGATGCCTATGCTTATATCATGCCTGTTGCTATTTTCAACAACAATAATAATCATAAAAAAGTTTTCTATTAAAGCCAACATGTTGTGAATAGTTGTTTTATTGATTGTATTTGATTGTAAAGGCGAAGTACCCAGTAGTGTTGAGCCACTTGGAGTAAATAACCTTCCTTGCCTAGATGTTCACCAATGACTCAATGGATGCAGGTCTGTGTTGCATTCAAACCACAACCCATTGATTGTGCGTGTGAATAGTTGTGCTTTTTCAGTGTGGAAAGTCTAGTATTATTATTCACAATATGTACAGAACCATAGAAAAGGAATGTTTTTAAATACCATTTAATGTTGTACATGTAAAGAGTATACCTTCTAATTCTGCTCTAATTATCTATATCTTATTGTTAGGTTATGAATGAGATTTTTGAGAACCTGCACCCGGAAGATAGTGCACCAGAGAGAACTGAAGTCAGAGTTGATGTAACATATCCTGTGGTGCATTGTGATGTCGCAGAGAACCTTCCATGCATTCTTCATCTTTACATGGTTTGTATACCTTCATATGGCTTCCTAAGGCCTCATACATGATATCCGTATGGGGGGGGGGGGGGTCGGACGGTTGAAACAAATGACGCAAAAAATATATGGAACCGCTGGAATGACCAACAAACAGTAACATAAACTATATGTGACACATCATGATGTTTTTTTTATGTGCTATAAAATGTGAATATTTTTATTTGACATGAATATCATGGCATGGGGGTGAAAATAACGCAAAGGCTCAATTTCAGTAACCAATCGTTGTATGTAGTTTATTATATTATTTTAAGCAGCAAAAAAGCAATAATAGAATGTAGAGTTTGAGCTATTTGTCTGTGCCAGTTTAGTTGCCAATTCATTGCCAGTCGTGTTTGATTGTGCCTGTTTATATCCATTCATGGGGTCCTTTCATGAGGTACCCTTCAGCGAGGTTTTCTCACTTTTCCAATTTCTGCGTTCATGGGGTCTCTTCATGGGGTACCCTTCAGTGAGGTCTATTTTTACTTTTGGATTTTCCATATATATTCCTGGCTATATCTTTCATATATTTCTGACTATATTTCTCATGTATTTCTGGATATATTTATCTCTGGCTATTTTTCGGCTCTTTACCTCTACGGTCTATTTTTACCATAAAGTTGTGGGGAAAGGTGTTTTCCCTTTACGGTCACATGGACATAACCCCCGGTGAATTCCTAGATACGAAACGAAATATTAGAAATTCAGAAGGTTGTCCATAAATATAATGCAGGCCATGGTTGTACCGTCAACATGATACGCACTGATTTCTGACAATTTTTTGCATACCCACCCCTAGGCGAACCCGAGATGGTAAAAAACCGCACCACCACCAGTTTCGACTGGAAATGGATGTGCGCAAATTGTTAGCTATCAGTACGTTTTCCGGTTGACTTTCGAACGCTTTGCCTGCGGCCCCCCACGAAGTATACAGTAATGGTTTGGAAATTCAACGACGTTTCCACTACACTACCGCAGATTCGCAAGATATCTGTTAAGACCTAATAAAAACCCCTGCTGTTGACGATAAATCAAAAACGTTTCAGATAATTTATAATTATCCCGTGCTGCAGAATATTCACTTGAAATAAAATACATAGTGTTATTTACAAAAAGCAAATAACATATCTAAATTCGTACCACGTACAATGACGAGTGGGGAGAACTCCGAACATGTACATTGATAATGGACAAAGTCATAAATAAATACATTGAAGTCCATAGGTAGAGTTAGTCAAGCAAAACAGGTCTGCTATCACAACACTCAATAATATTTCTAAACAGCCTGTGGGTGGTTTTCAAAGAGACTATATCAGCATGAACAGTGTTATTTACAAAATTTAATAATGTATCTAAATTCGAACTCTATCTGTAGAACACGGGTAGAGTTAGTCAAGCAAAATAGGTCTGCTATCAACATATCAGAGAATGTTCCTAAATTGCCTGCGGTAAAATAGGTCTCCACAGAGTGTACGACAATCAATTTTTACCTGTACATTGCAGCGAGTTATAGCGCATAGGATTTTTTTTAGCGCACTTACGTGATCAGGGCAATTTCTAAACTGTTGGGTCAAATTGAGATCAGGGTAATTTATTGTCTTTGGAAAAATACGTTACGTTGCTGTAATACAGTAAACCTTTATATATATGCTGACTTGGTGATCCGTAATTAAATCGTTGTTGTAATATTAATAAGGAGTGATTCTGCGCTTAATATGGAACCTCCTACGGCAAAATTAGCTCGACAACGACTAGATGCAATCAAGAGGTATCTTCCAGTCCGTGATTCTGTCATACAACAGCTGCAACAACGCCATGATGCTCATGTGGAATTTACAGAAGGTACAGAACAGGTTTTTTTTAAAGCAGTCACAAGAGCCACTAAAGATCTTCTGTCAGTGGAACAGATAGCTAAATCAACCGAACAAACAGCTAAATCAACAGAAAAAATAGCAAAAGGAACAAAAACAAACCAAGAAAATTCTCAGAGAGCTTCCAGCTAAAATAACTGCTGCTCAACCACCATTACAGGAATTAACAGAGGAAGTGAGGGATTTTGTTGTATCAGAATTAAAATCTGATGATAAAAACCACGTACCGAGTTTACCAAAGAAGGTTTTATAAAACTTCAAACAAACCCTGTAGCGATTGCCACAGATTCGAGGTGAACTATTAGATCCAGGGACCGCAGATATTCCAGAATCAAACTGTGTTCATTTTGTGTTTTTAAAATAGTATGGTGCAAGTAAAATCACAAACATATAAGCCTTTATTTGAGGAATATAACAAACGAGTGAATGAAGTTGGAGAATCCCCATTACTAGGAGATATGTTATTGCCCAAAATATCACAGTTTGGACCGCCTCGTATTGAGGAAGAAGAACCACCTGAAGCAGCAACCGGAAGTGGCTTTGCCAATCGCGATCGACGTCTTATGAAACGAGGTGGTAATGTGATCGCTGAATCGCCGGTGATTCAGGATAAACTTTGTCCTAATAACATCCTCGCTGATGTTGATTTACTGGAAATTCTGATTGGTGGAAGACGAGCCGGCAGCAATTCCCATTAAATCATCAATGAAGCAGCCACTATTTGTCAGCGTTTATTTACTGGTGGCGTCATGGACAGTGACGTCTATCGGGCACTGATCGATGTAATTATCAACGAACACTACAGTGAGCGATCAATCAGATCGGCTGTAACAAAATAATCTTGATTATACACAATGCCCAACATAGACCTGAAAGCGTCAGGGTAATAAATTCATTCGTGATTACCGGTTTATAAAATGATTAACGGAGACGGATTCGACGATGTTCTTCAAGGATTTTTTAGAAGGATGACACAAAAGCTATTCCGATTGCAAAACAATTAGGCATGAAAGCCATCGAAGTTGTTTGTGATAAGGTTGTTGGCACTGTTGGTAATCTTGTTGGTAAAGCATTCTCAGCGGTCAAAGGCAGGTTCACATGATTTGTAGGACAAAAACCACAGCAGAATGTGAAGCATTACAGTCCAAGCATTCCAGTAAAACTGCCCAGCACCGAAGTGAGCACTCCAGTAAAACTCCCTAGCACCGAAGTGATGCCACCAGATATCAGTAAAATAATAAACAAGTTGCAAATGAACGATTTAAATAATTAGCTGGAATGCCATCACCGACAAAACAAGCCGCAGCTGAGATAGAAAATAAAAATATAACCGCAAACCTGATAGCGGGGTAGTGGTCTGGCACGTCATCGTTGGCGATATTGATCGGTGTCAGAACATCGTTTCTGACAACAACATATTATAGAAAAATGTTCAAACGTGTATCTGATCCAGCATTTGACATGGACGCACAATTCCTCGAAGATGAATGGGTGCGTGATTATCAGTATTATTCTTATAATGCACGTGTACCTGACGCACGTGGACGAATCGAGCTGCAAGTGCAGGATATATGCAGATATTTTATGCCCGCCGAGGCATTCATTGAGATTGAAGGAAGACTTCTGAAAACAGACGATACAACATATTCAGCTGAAGGTCGAGTTGGTTTTGGTAATAATGGTATTATGGCATTATTTTAACAGTGCCACGTGTATGATCAATGAAAAAAAAAAATGAATAATGTCTGGAAAATGTTGATGTTGCCACGACAATACAAGGTCTGGCAAGATCAGCAGGTGTCACACGAGTTGTTGGACGCCATTTTTCTTAATTTTTATTTGTGGGGATGTGTATGAGCAACACCAGACGAAATATTACCGTATATACTCGCGTATAAGCCCGTTCGCGTATAAATCGACCCTCCAAACTAAATAGATATAAACACAAAAAGTGCATGACCCGCGTATAAGCCGACCCACAACTCTGAGACATCACAAAATGCACGCAGTTAAGTTCTAAATGCATTTATTTAGACAAACGTATATTAACAAGAAGTACACGTATACTTCTCTCGGGCTTGGCATGTATGATTATTACAAAGAAATGGTATAAACTTGTTTGACAAGTAATTTATTTAAATTTCTGTTTTCTTATTGTTTCTGCCTAATTTAGATTTGTGTATAATTTGATCAAACGATGGCAAGAATTGAGCAATCGCGAAATGCTGTAACGCTACCTCTCCCTTTTGACTCAATTATTGTTTATTTATGCATTATTGCATTGGACATTTTATATCAGTGCACCAGTAATTACGTTTTTATTTTGCCTTGAAATTGTAAATACCTAACTCATTAAAATGTTATCCCAGTAAGACAACACAACGAACAGCAATACGGTTTGATTCAACGCTCGCAATTAGCTAATTAACGTATTTACATAAAGGCGCCACTGCATGTACATTCTAGGTTTGAACACGCGCTGAATGAAGTACCTTCCGCTGAATAAAGTACATCGCTTGGAGTCGAATCATGGACACCACTGCACTAAACTTTGATGATATCACCAAAATACAATAATGAAGTTTAAGAATAATTGTTCGAACATTATGCTAATACCGTAAAAGCTGAGTTGTAGTTTGCTTTGCTGTAAGTGACCTTACACCATTCCTGTCAATTCTCACGCCGGGAGACGCTCCCCCCCCCCCCCAACTCACTCCATGCCTACCTCCCGATTTCATACTATCTCCCGATTTTTGCAGAGAACGCACGATTATTACATTGTGTCTTCGACTTTCATTTCTCCTAAAAAGAAAAGTTCTACATAAATATATATATCGTATGCAATCCATAGAAGCCATGTTCTGTTGTTTCACCTGTGAGTAATAGGGAAAAACCATGATTCTGGCTAAAGGATCCCATTCAAGTCCCAGCCACCTCCAAACAAGTGTAATTTCCCACTCCAGAGACCCTCATTCCACCCCGACCATTTTTTTCCCCCCAAAATGATAACAAGGATTCTGGCTCAAGTTTATTTTCATTGATGATTGTATTATAGTTAGATAAAATTTTATACCCATTTGTTACATAAAATTTCTAGCCCAGGGACCTTATTTTATACTAGGAACCAGGCGATCACATTTCGAGGCTTCTGTTATTGATTTTAGCTTAGATACCATGGACTAGGCAATGGCTAATAACAGAACCGTTATTTTCACATTCCAAGGCTATATTATCGATTCTGGCTCAGAGACTTTATTTTTAGATCAGGCGATGGCTAATGATAGAACAATTATTTTCACATTCCTGGCTCAAGGTTGACGGTAAGTTCTTGTCGGATTATTTGTAAAGTTTAGATAAAATTTCATACCCTATCATCGCCGTATTTTTTATCATAACTGTTTTTATTACTGCTAACTCTCATTGGTAGAATATCTGTTAAAATACTGTCAATAATACGAAACTTTCGTATTAAATCGCCCATATCATATCTTACGCCTCGCAGATAAGATCGTATCTGATCAAGTAATTTTTTTATAAGTGATACTAGCTGTTTTACAAGCATTTTTTTTAGTCTCGAGTCAAGGCTCAATTTTGTTTTACACGCTGTCGCAAGAGAAACACCAACACCAGATATTATTCCAGATATTAATAACAACGGGTTTAATTATACTCCACTAGAGATTATACCAGAGCTGGTCACGAGCAGTGGTATTACTCCAAGTATTCTACTGTAATACTTGTGACACTGTTTACACACCAGAGGTTTTTATGATAAAATTTGTAATATTGCATTAGTGAGTCAACATTTTGTTCTTGGAATTTCTTCTAAAATATGATTGAAATCGACGATCTGTTTTTTCATTATACAATAATTGTTTAAAAATGTTTACACGATAGTAAAAGTTCTAGTACCAACAATTAAATCAAGAAAGTTATGAAACTTATTATTGTTAGGATCAGCTATAAAATGTCTGTATTTGTCATAAACATCTGACGAAGCATCATCGTATCGTTTATCTGTTAGTACCTCAGTTTTCTTTAACCAACTGTAGGAATCAAAGGTGTTTTCTACTTCAACGTCATACAATTTTTTTTCATTCACCAAATTACCATATTCTCTTTCTGTTTCATCAATAAATCCGAGTACCAAACTTATTTGATCCAGTGTGAAATTTTTGAGGACAAGATGTTGTCTGATAAATGCGACTACGAAATTTATTAGCATTAATTTTCGGAGTGTGTCTCGTTCAATTGTGAAGAAAGTAATGGAAGTTAATTTAAACGGCAATTTATGGTATGGTTTTGTAAACATTTTCTCGACTTCATTGTAATAATTTCGTAATTACAATTGTTTAGAGCGTTGGAGCGATGGAAGTGGAACATCGTCTTGTTCACTTATGTCATAAAAGAATCAATCTTTACTTTAAATATTGTTTGATCGACTTCAAAAACTTTTCTCGCTCATCATCACCGAGATTACTAATTTCATCGTCAAAATCTTTGATTATCTTTAGAGATTTATTAACAATAATAACTGGATCGAAATCTGGTTGTTTACGGATCATTGGTAAAATTTGCATTCAATTACACTTTAATAATTAACTCCGCTTCTGGTGTTATTCTAACGATTTTAACTAGGGTTTCTTTGTCGTGGTAGTACATACCAAGATACTTCAAAATGTCTCGTTCTGAAAAACTATCTTAGAACATCTAGTTTTTCTCAGTTGTATTTGTTTAGATTCACCTAGTTTGTCAAGACGACTATGATTGTCGTTTATTTGTTTTTCCTCCTGCGCTTTCCACCATGTGCTCGTGATTTTAATAGGCCTGATCGTATTATGAATACTAGACTTTTAAAAATCAAGCTCACGCAATACTTTTTAAAACAGGATTTCTGCTTTTTTTTTTTTTTTTGCTCTTCTAGATAATCATCAGGATGACAGTAATTTCTTATAATATCCAAGTTTTTTTTATTGCTTCTATTAGTTGTAGACCTCGCATATGCATAACAAGAACACATTTTTTTTCTTCTTCCGCCAGTGGAGAGTTTATCATTGGAATTGAAAAATTGTGTGTAGTATTTATTATACGCGCCGATAGTGATTCGTTCCCAATATCTTTTTTGGGGTTACAGATATTATCATAAAATTCTCTCGCAATGGTTTTAATTGGTGGTTCTGACATTATTTTATAGCATTAGATTAAATTTGATCATCTAGTGATTATATTTGAAATGCTGTCAATCTTGGAAACTGATGTTCTGCATTGACAACATAAACTCGAAAATACAAGTACTTGTTAACGCTATTTTCTGTCGGAATCCTAAAGTATTGTATTGTTTAGATATACGTATTTTCTGTACTATACAATATTACCCAGTCAATATCATCGTTTGATCCTTCCAATCGCCAATTATAAATTCGACCAACATTAGAGTTTAATCGACCGCGCAAATGAAATTGCTAAATAGCAACTGCAGTGGGACATTTAATTTTGATCCAAAAGTTTCCAACTTTTCCGAATGTCGTCCATTTGTGTCTATCAGAGAAGGCGTGATGAGGATAGTTTTCAGGACAATGTGTCGATGCGCTTACCTCAAACCCAACTCGGTTGTCAGTTGCCTTAAAAAAGTGTTGGAATATACCCAACATTATTGTTGGTTCGTTTTATACCACCACTAGACAGACTGTCATACGCTTTATTTGTCAGCTCATTAGGGTTAACTGGAACATGTGTCGTAGTTATTTTATTATTTCTCATGTTTATATTACCTGACATTGGTCCACCGGATCGTTTTAAATACGGGGCGAGTTCTTCTTTTAACTGAGCACAACTAATGACATCGGTCTCATCAGCTGGTGGCGAGGTTGTCGGTAATCCAGTTATTTTTGAGTTATTACTCATTATTAGGTCACCTGTCATTGTGTCGCCAGTCTCATTAAGCTTGTTATCGTCAACAGAGTTTAGTTGCGCATACCTCACCGCTTGCGTATTATCAGCATTTGCTGGTGGATACGCAGTTTCCAACCCAATCATGTTTTTACTCCACATATTAATATTACCTGTAACCGTTCCACCGGTTGTATCAAGCTTGTTGCCAGCCACATACTTCAACTGTAAAAAAACTTACCGTTTGGGTTTGATTTAAGTTTGCTGGTGGATACCCGGTCTCCAAATTTATATATTTTTTTTACTGACATATCTAAGTTACCGCTTAAAGTTCCTCCTGTCAATAATAGTTTATTATTGTCGACTGATTTAAGTTGTGAGTAACTTACCGCTTGAGTAAGATGAACCTTTGGTGGTGGATAATCTAACTCTAAACCAAGTACTTGCTGATTTGGCATCAATAAATTAACTGTCATTGTATCTCCGTTTTTTGTGACTAATGATGATGTATCAGTTTTTGTTGGTTCGTCAGATCCCGTGAGCGCTGTTCCAAACTTTGTATAATAACTCATATTATGTAAATTATATATAACATAAAATTATATAACAAGGATTGCAAAATCGTCGATATTTAATTTTGATACCGAACAATTAATCAAACATAAACACAACGAAATTCCAGACTGTCATTATCTTTTCGTCGCTCTTACTGGGTCTGGTAAAACAAATCTATTATTAATTCTTTTACTCGGCGACTACTTCAACTGTGATAGGGTATATATTTACACAATTAATCCACAACAGGATAAATATGGGTTATTAAGCGAATATAACGAGAGACTTCGTGATAAGCTTAACGTTGTTGATGATATATTTATGATGATGCAACCAGAGGAATTAATTCCCGTTAATGAACTTGATTAGTCCGAACATAAATTCGTTGTGTTTGACGATATCCCTTTAAACAACAAGGGGATGAATAAGGCTGAATCATAATTTTCATTATCGCGTAATAACAAATGTAATTTAATTTATCTAGCTAAAGAGTTTTACAACGTTGATAGGTTTATCAGACGAAATACGGGATGTTTTATATTATTTCCTGGACTAGATAATGTTTATGTGAGAAATATTGCAAACGAGCAATGCGGTGATGTAACAAAAGATAATTGTTTTGAATTTTATCATCAAGCAACCAAATACAATTATAACTGTTTCTTATTTGATGAACTCGCACGTGATCCAGCTAAGATGTTTCGTTGCTGTGTTGATAAATTTCTCCAGACAAATTTTATAAAGCGTATAGAAAATAACAATGGACAAACATCAACAAACAATCGAATTACTAAAGAAATTTGTTGAAACTTGAGCTGTTTTTAAGAACAAGTGGAAGAAGCATGTCGAGGACAAGTTCAAACAGAAAAAAGCAGCCGCTAGTTTCCTTAAACTTGTTACTGAAACGATAATTGGCAAACAACCTGAAGTGTCAACAATATATCCAGAAGAACTAAACAACTTCAAGAAAAGGCTTGTTAGGTTTACTCGGAGAAAACCAAAAGAGGAAACTAAAACAATTGTAGAGGAACTTGTAAAAAGAAATTGCTGTTCCCGCTGCACTACAGGCTGAATTTGATAGATTAATGAACAACCCTCTTATCCTTCAACATGCTATTGCAAAATTGACGATTAATCCAGCTGAGTTAAAGAGCTTAATAGAGAATTAGTCAAAACAAACTAAGGAATTAGCTGAGGAAGAAAAAAGAATGACTGAAGCTACCGTAGAAATTAATGCCTCTTCAAAGACAAAGAAGATTTTACAGAAAAGATACACGGAAAGAAATATCAGGTGAAGATTATAATAATTTTATTGATAAACATGATATCGTAGACATTGGCAATATTCGGGATTGGCCAGAAGAAAAATATAAGGATTTAGTAAAAAATATTAGAAGAAATTATTAGAAATGGGTTCAATGCTGATCAAGAAATAAAACGATTGACAAATACGAAAGATTTGGCATCAACACTTGATATTATAAGAAAAGGAATTATTGCTGAGGTTTTGTACAAAACAGCAGAACAATATCGAAATAAACAAGGAGGTTATAGCAAAGGTTGGACTTTTAAAAGTCTGTTCGATAGATACGAAAGTGAACGTGATAGAAGATTACCGGAGGAATAAGAAACCACCGGATCTGGCGTTCGAGTGTTTTCATCAAACGCAAAAATAGTTGACAGACTATTGCTATTAATATCATCAAAAGAAGCAGGTAATGACAGCACTGAAATCGACAAAGAAAGTATTGATATACTAGATCATCTTAGATCGAGCGGATCACTAACATCATCCGAGTACGAAATTTTACATAACGATCTCATCTAACAACATTGATCTAATGTCAACAACATTATTACTCGATTCGTCAAAAAGAACGAGTGACAGCGCAAACTTTTAGGTCTAAAATAATCCGACAATAATATTAGATCCTAATAAACAGTACGAAATCGGATGAATTTCTTCCACAGTATGTTACGTTATGGCAAATGTGAAAGAAAACTTTAATGATGATATTACTTTTAATTCTGGCACAACGACGTCGTCGTCGGTATCAGTTAAAATACCACAGGGAGCGTATAATGTGACTGCTATTAATAAAACAATGAAAGAACTGATAACGAAGAACATCAGCAAAGCTACTGCAGACAATTTTGAGCTGACTCCAAACTACAATACTCTACGAGCCAGAATTACATTAATGAAAAATTTAATAATCGATTTTTCACCAGCGAATAGTATTGCGTCGCTGTTAGGCGCTAAAAACCAGCAGTAAGGCAGTGTTGCAGAACAAAGTGTATCATATGACAGTGATCTGCCAGTTAACATAACAAAAGTAAACACAATATTGATTAATTGTTCTATCGCATCAAGGTCTTACTCAGCTAAAGGAAGTCAGGGTCAAACGATCTATAGTTTTTCACCCGATGTCCCGCCAGGGTCATTAATGCAAATTATTCGTCGACAGATATTGTACTATCCAATTACTCCTGGAAATCGAATAACGAGTATAACAATGCAACTAACAGATCAATCAGGGCAACAAATGGATCTTAATGAAATTGTCACATATTACTCACACCTACGCGCGATCACTTCGTGATTGTAAATTTTGTAAACCTAATTTGATAACAAAGATGAGAGAAGAAAAAGTTTATAGAAGAAACATTGTGGGTGGATTCTTTGGAAACATATTTACAAAAATAGCTGAAAACATCCCAGGAATGGCGCATAAAGTAGCAACAATTGCACTTGACGCAGGTAAAGCTCTTGATAGCACTGCTGGCAATTCAGTAGGTCAAAAGATTGTTGATAACATTAAAGGCAGCCACTACCTTCAGCATTGGAAATAAAACGAGCAATATCAGCTATTGCACCAACAAAAGAAACAGAACGAGCTATGATAGCTACCACAAGATAATTATTATCACCGCACGGCGAAGAGGTAACACGTAAACTTGAAAAGAAAACAAGACAAATAACAACGCCTGCTGCTTTTTCGTTGCTGCCATTGTGTGTGCCACACAGTTTTGTGTGGTAAAATCAAATAATGTCAGTCAAAAGTTACCTCAATCTTGCTGAAGAACATGATACCGACGACACAGTGACAAAATGCGAGTACGTAGAGTACCTCGACGAAAACGCAAAGGAAACAAATAAAGCTGGTGTTAGAAATTTTAACACAAGAGATGAGGACATGTTCTTATTGCAAAACAAGGCTGTGTTAGAAGTGCGTGGCCAGTTATTAACTGCGATAGGCGGTGATATTGCAAATGGAGCAGAAATTGCACTTGTTAAATAAGGGCTGGAGTTTGCTTAAAAGTGCACGGTATCAACTGGCCAATCAAACCGTGGAAGACATTTCAATACACTTACCTATAGTGAGTACAATAATCAATATCTTCTCGTTCAGCGATGATTACTCGAGATCGGTGGCCGCAAATATGATGTGGTTTAAAGATACCGGATTTGGGACAGCTGTTTCAAGCGAATTACGCAGTGGTGCTGGTGCTTCTGCTGCAGATAACAATAGTATAATCGCCAATCCCGCTAGTAATGCAGCTGGTGATATTGGAGTCGCAATAAGATTAGCCGTTACAAATATACGACGACAGCAATATAATGAAGGATATACGAAAAGAAAAACATTTGCCGCAGAATCTCGCTAAATGACACTGATGCTTCCGTTAACCACAATCTTTGGATTTTGCCGTGATTACAACACAGTTTTTCAAGCTCTAAAACATACACTTATTTTAGATCGAGTGGTTCAAAATTATTGTATAATACATGCCGCTGGAGTGGCTGAAGGACAGTTTCCTATTACAAGATTAGCGCTGTAGATGCCACGAGTTGTTCCATCTGTAGCTAAAACGATGGAACTCAAAGCATTATTGACCACTTACACGAAAAAAATATATTTTCAGCAAAACAGAATTTATCAAACAGCAGTTCCTTTACGTAATTGACTACACATGGCAAGTTACAACTACGTCAAGCGAACAATTACCTCGACATGTGTTTGTTGTATTTTCAACGACAGACGCGTCGTAATGATCCAGAAATGAACTTCTACGTATTTGATAACCCAGACGTCAGACGAATTTTTGTTAGGATAAATTCTAGACAATATCCCGAACTTGGAATCGAATGTAATTTTGCTGTAGACGCCACCAGAAACATATCTCGGCTGTATATGTACCTTATGGAAGCAATGCAAAAATGCCAGGACGAGGACAGTGGGTCTCAGATATCAGATGAAGAATTCCTTATCACTATATTATATCTTTTATTTTGATCTTTCAAAACACTCTGAACAAGCTCTCAGATCAACTGCTGATACTGAAGTCACTTGGACGCTTGTCGTGTTACCAGCCGAACAGTACAACGTATACGCGCTAGTTGTCAGTGATAGATTTTTGACAATTGATGCGGCTAAGGTAAAAATGACTGTACAAGTGTAATTTGTGTGACAAACAAGTATAAACAAAATGAAAACGGAATACACAACCAGATAATTATACCTAACGCCCGGTCAAATTAAACAATTATCAGCAGTGATTTCCAAATGTAATTCTGTTTCTTTAATGATGTCTCCAGAGACTTTAGTCTCCACGACCGCAGTAAAAGTAATGTTAACTCGACAGCAAATCAATAAACTCAATCGGGGAAAACCGTTTGTGCTTAAAGTATCCACTTCTCAAATAACAGCGATGTCCAACCGCTATGCAGTCGACGGTGGTTTTATAGGACCAGCATTTTCTGTAATAGATAGTGCAATACCAATTAAATTGCCTGTACTTGGAACACTGGGCCTAGTGGCTGTATCAGGGGCAGTATCAGGGGCAACTATAAAAGCGGTATCCGGCGATGGTATCAGATAAATCTATCATTGATGACGTAAGTCATCGTGACTTCGTTGTTACTACGTCGCTTTTGTTTTATGTAACAATACAAAATAAAATGCCAACCAAAGCGATAAAATATAAAAAAAGAAAACAAAGTCAAAGCGAACGACAAAATCGTCAAGGAAAACAAAACAAGCAGGAATTATTCTTTTCGCTCCACTTTTATCGGGGTTAGCAGGCAGTCTAATTGTAAATCTGTTAGGGATAGGACGAGGAATGACTCTACCAGAGAACAGACGCCGTTGACTAATTTTGATATACTTGAAAAAATTAAAATTGGATGCAAATAGACTTCGTGGAGTATATTCTAAAGACGAATTAGGTAATGTACCAGCAGGTGGTTCGTGTATTGTAAATACATAAACAACTTTGATGATGGATCAGGAACTCAGTGGGTCGCTATTTACGATAATAATTATTTCGATTCGTTCGGACTTCCTCCGTGCGATCTTATAAAAAATTATATTTTTAAAAAATTTGAATAATAAATTACTCGTCTGACCAACTACAGCCGATTGAAACATCAGCTTGTGGTTATTATTGTGTTATGTTTATCAGACAGATGTCCCAATCCTCTGACTTTTTAAAATTTATTTTGCAATTCGATAGAGATCCAAGTAAAAACAACAATAACATGGCAATACATTTTGTGTGACGATCAAGTATAACAAATTTCACAGCCATCAGCGAAGTCAACATACTGTCTCAATGGAGACAACGGAAAAAACGAAAAATAACAGAACAATGTTAAAAGTATTTGTGCTGTTTGAGGTAGAAAAGTATATTTCTTACTTCGTCAACTCCGACGACGATTAATAAAATAAAATGAAATGTAATTGTGATTGTGATAAACATTTTTGCATCGAACAAGATGAAATTGTTACGTACTGTCAATCATGCAATCGCCGGGAAGTAATCCGCTCTGTGGTGGATATTCATAAATTTATTGGAAAATTGCCGAAACCAACGGGAGGATGGACATTATCAGGCTACAAATACACTGGTTCGTACAATCCACTAGATAAACAACTGGACGAAAATGATAATCCATTACCAGGAAAATAGCCTTATAATCAAGTTGATCCGATAGCAATGCTTCTTGATATCTGCTACCGAGATAATGAGCAAAATAAGCCTGGCTGCGATAAGATAATGTTAGATGAACTTCGTGATATGAAACCTGTAAATATGCGAGAACGGTTTGATTGAAGGTTTGTACAGGGATTAATCGGGACAAAATACAAACTCGGACTTGCAAAAGAATTGTATGATGATATGGGATCAGAGCTACACAGGTCTAAAAAAAAAAGAACGTTTTCACGACGTAAGGATGTCGCGAATGCCGTTGATGATATCTGGGCGATAGATTTGGTTGATGTCTAAAATCTTGCTCAGTTTAATGATAGTAAAAATACTTGTTTAACGTTATTGACGTATTTAACAAATACGCGTTTAGTATACCCGTTTAGGATAAAACAGGAACATCGATAACTAATGCGCAAAAACAGATAATAACAAATGCGGAAAGAAAACCAAATCAAATTTGGACTGATCACGGAGCGGAGTTTTATGAAATAAAAAAAATTTGAACAGTTTTTAAAACAAAATAGCATAAAAAATATGTTACAAGAAACGAAGAGAAAAATGTTATCTTTGAAAGATTTAATCATACACTGAACGAGCTGATACATAAACACCTGACAGCTAAAAGCACGAACAAGTATATTGATTAATTTCCACATATTGTTGATAAATATAATAACACAAAACATCGAACCGTTTCCGCCAAGGAAAGGAGGATGTCACCAAACGATGCAATTAAAATTCCAATATTAGCGAATGAAAACTTTTATCGCGGACATAAATTTAAAGTAGGTGATAGAGTTCGAATTTCATTAACAAAAAAGTATTCGAAAAAGAATTTACTCCAAACTGGACCGAAGACGTATTTGTAGTTGATAACGTTTTACTGACTATAACTGTAACATACGCGCTAAAGGATCTAGCCGGGGAACCAGTAATTGGTAGTTTTTACGAACAAGAATTACAGAAAATTGAACAAGATATATTTATTATCGAAAAAGTTATCAGGAGAAAAGGCAATTAATATTGGGAAATAATGCCTTTGTAAATCGACTCGTACTTATGTTTGACAGATTTACATTTTACGGGGTTACATAGCGATACTAGATATTGTCTGCGATCATCAGAGATCGTCATTAGGTTACATATCTTGACAAATATAGAATCGAATTTTATATTTTTCTGTCGGTGTGGAATTCTAATGTTTAAAAATGGTTTTATAAGTCGCCAAAACGACTGATTTTGATATACTAAAAAATTAAAGTTCAAACTTTTCTTTGTGATATGATATTTTACATTATATTGACCAGTTGTCGGTCTGCTGTAACTTTTTTTATCAACTACACTACAATCTCGTTTTGTTCATCGTCGTTGTTAAGTAAAATGTCAACGTCTGTATAACCAACCGATGCTACGATAGCATCATATCGCGGTGTAAAATTATCATCCGCGATTACATCGTGGGCGTAAATATCAGCAAGTACTTTGATTAAATCCATAATATAATATAGTTTTGTATAATTTATAATAATAAGATGACTCAAGAGATGAAATATCATCAAAAAGTTAATGTATTAAACTATGGAGAATTAGCTGAAGCAGTGCGAAAATGTTTGTCAGGATATAGTTCTTATTCTGTTGACGTTATCATTATGCAAGGCGAATCTGATAAGATTCTGCTAACAGTGGCAGGAAAAGAAAATAAACCTAATGACAGCGCAGTAATGACGCTGAAATGTAACAAAGATGATGTTTTAATGTTTGCTCATAATTGCTTAACTAAAGACGAGCTAGAAAATATAATTAATCATCATATCTAAAGATAATTCTCTCAAATGTTGATTGTGATGTAGCTGATCTTGTTGTACCATCGGCTACACCTTTTATTGATTTTGTACAAATTTTAAAATGTTTTGCGGCAGCTGAAATTGATTTAAATGTTTGTTCCTCATCTTTTTTTTTTTTTTTTTTTTGGTGTTTACCGCAATGATAGGTTTTGCCGGACATCTCAAATTGATACTACTGCCTCTTTTTTTTTCACATTTTCCTGCTGGGTAACTAATTCTTGATTTTCTAAAAGATTGCATCTTTTATCACAGTTGACGTGATTATTAACGGAATCAGTTGGTATTGGTCCGTTAAACGTTTCATAAACAAATCGATGGTTATAATAATTAACTTGATCGGTTAGTGCTCCTCGAACATTTACTTTACGATATCCATCATTGTGCAAATTACCTAATACTTTTTTATTATTTCTATTTCTAATAATTCCTTTGTCAGACTCCTCGTAAAGATCAAGCAAGGGATGCGGTTGAAATTCATTTCGTAAGACAAGTTTTCAGGATTATCATCAGTAACCGTGCCGTTAACATGATACACTCGTTTTCCTTCTGGTATATCATCACAAAATAACGTGTAAATAAAATCGTTCTTAAAGATTTCAACTCGCTCGGCATTATTACCTTTACGCTGATCTTATAACCAGCCGGAGTTAATTTACCAAACGGTCTTTGATACTTGACATTTGTCACCGACCCTAACATATTTCCCGCGTACTATTTGTTAATAGGGTGAACATAATAATACTCCTGCTCGCTTGCGGAATTCAGTGCCACTATTCTATAAGCAATTTATATCTCTAATTGGTTGTTCAACTGATAGCTCACCGTACCACGCACAAACAACCAACTAGATATATAATATTGCATTATATAACACTGCTGAAATTACGTGATATAGCCGAAAAGAGCCTTATAGAAGAACCTACAAAAATAGCTACCACTTTTGCCAGATTTGACAACACCTTTCGGTTTGATAAACAAATCGTACTGTAAATTTCACTGAAACGAACCTTTTCCATTTGTTAGAACTGACTGCAAAACGTTGAGTTGAAAAACATAACTGTTTGAAATTACTAGTGCAGTATCACGTTATATTTTCATAGGAGCTCGCGACAGAAGAATCGACTGACGAGGAAATTGCAGACCCTTACATTAACACAAAATCGAAGCGTGTTTTGATTGGAACTAATCTTTTATTGCTAGCTGGAGAAATACACCAGCAAATTTGGAAAAAGATAGAAGAATTCACCGAATTAAGTTCGGGTTGGAAGTTTGAGATTATCACTGAAATTCTATTTCACACCACGAAATATAACGTATTACGTGGTAGCCCATATGTTGACCTACCACAAAAAATAAAAAAATAAAAAATGTATAAATACAAAAACACAGATGAGAGGAATTTTCAGTGGGCTATTCTTTCTGCGATGTTTCCAGCAGAAATAATATGCTGATCGTGTTGACAAGTATTTTGCTTATGTGCTAAGATCGAATTGTACTGGCATTGACTTCCCCGTTGCAGGATTTCACATACCAAAGTTTGAAAAGCAAAATAATATTTCAGTTAATATGTTTGGTCTTGACGAGCGTGAAAACGTTTATCCAAGATATATTTCAGAAAAAGCTTAGCAATCGACAATAAACTTGCTATGTTAAAAAATCATTACGTTTGGATCAAAAGCTATAGCGGATTCGTTGGTAAACAGTATAACAAAGACAAAAATAAAAAGTACGTCTGTTATCGTTGTTTGCATGGTTGCTCTGACAGTGAAACATTACAAAAGCATCTACAGTACTGTAATGATGTACAACGAATAACAATGCTGTCTAAAGATAATAATTTAATACAGTCTGTGAATCACCAACACAAATTTAAAATTCCTTTCGTTATATACACCGACTTCGAATGTTTACTCCAGCCTGTGCTTGGCGCAGAAAATAACCCTAACCAATCAAGTATAAGAACAATTCAAACTCATATTCCATACGGAGCAGCGTAGAAGGTAGTTTGTTGTACTGATTGGAGTTTATCCAAGCCGATTAAAATATCTCGTGGTAAGGATCCAGCTGTTTGGCTTCTGAAGCAGCTGATTAACAAATTTTAAGATATACTTAAACGTTTAAGAAAAACAACTCCCCTGACATAATTAACAGCCCAGCAGAAATATGATCACAAACAAGCGGAATTTTGTCACATTTGTGAAAAAGTCTTTGATTCTCCCGATAATAAAAAGTACTTGACCATTGTCATTTAACAGGACAACATCGTGGAGCGGCCAATGATAAAAGTAATTAAAAGTTTCACGCTCCTGATTTTATTCCAGTTGTTCTTCACAACTTCCGAGGATATGATAGTCACATTATCGTAGAAGCTTTTGGTAATCCTGAAAGAAAGTCTCGTTTAAAACTCGATAATACAATTAAGTGTATTCGAAATAATTTTGAAAAGTATGTGTCAGTTACTTTAGGTAAGTTGCGTTTTATGGACAGTATACAGTTTATGGCAGCATCGTTGTGAACGTTGTGGCATTTTTTATAACCTACAAGATTGTTTTGGAGATACATTTAATCTATTCAAAGAAAGGAGTATTTCTGTATGAGTATCTCTACGATTGGAGCAAATTTGATGAAATTTATTTATCTGAGAAAGATAAATTTTATTCACAACTAAAAAATCAAAATATAACTGATAACGAGTATAAATATGCACAAGATATTTGGAAAGAATTAGATTGCAAGACATTTGGCGATTATCATGATTTGTATTTGAAAACTGATGTGTTATTGCTGGCGGATGTATTTGAAAGCTTCAGAAAAGTGAGTTATAACAATTACGGACTTGATCCTTGTTGGTATTATTCTGCTCCTGGGTTACCTTGGGATGCTCTGTTAATGTTTAGTAAAGTAAAGTTAGAATTACTAACATATGTTGACATATTTAACTTTATTGAGAAAGGTATTCGTGGCGGTATTAGCGTTATAACAAAAAAAAAATAAATATTTGGAAGCATATAACAAGTACATGAAAGAGTACAATCCTGATGTTCCATCGAAGTATATCATTAATGTCCGATCTAATAATTTGTATGGTCATTCAATGTCAGAACCAATGCCATTTGGTAGATTTCGTTGGATTACGACTGACCAATTTCTAGCGGAGACAGAAAAAAAGATATCTGACGATGTTTCGTACTTCGTTGAAGTTGATCTCTACTATACTACTTCGTTACACGATTTACGTAACGATTATCCGTTTTGTGTGGAATCAATGACAATTGATTATAGTTTGTTATCTCAAGAGCAGCAAGCAATAGCATCGCAAAGACAAAATTCTATGGCAAAAAAAAAAATAGCCATAAATTTACTTGACAAGAGAAATTATGTTTTACATTAGAAAATTCTTAAACAAGCAATAGACGCTGGTCTTGTGTTGAGGAAAGTTCATCGTGTGTTAAAATTTAATCAGTCACCATGGATGAGAAATTATATTAACTCAAACACGTCAAAGAGAGCTGTAGCGAAAACCGATTTCGAGAAAAACTTTAAGCTTATGAACAACTCCATCTTTGGCAAGACTATGGAAAATATTAGAAAGCGAGTAAATATCCAGCTAGTTAATGATATCGACCGCAGAGACAAACGATGATTTTGTTAGCATGAAAATTTTTAATGAAAATCTTGTATCAATACAAAGAAGAAATGCAAATTTAAAACTAAATAAGCCGATTTACGTTGGAGCTTCTGTACTTGATTTGTCAAAGTGGCTCATGTACGATTTTCATTACAATGTTGTTAAGAAGCAGTGGCCGTCAAGTAGATTGTTGTTTACAGATACTGACTCGCTTGTTTATGAAATCGAATGTGAGGATGTCTATCAGGATATCTTTGATAACCGACACCTGTTTGATCTCCCCGATTACCCTCTCGATAGTAAATGTTATGATGACACAAATACAAAGGCTATTGGTAAATTTAAGGATGAAATGTACTCGATCATCATCAAATATTTTATTGGATTGCGCAGTAGAAAGTACGCCGTGTTGTTAGACGATAATAATATAAAAAAAGCAAACGGTTTGCCTCGCGATTTTGTTAAAAAATTTATTTAGTTTAATGATTACAAGTACACGCTTGATGACAGCGTTAGATTTATAAGAGCAATGGATATTCGAACAAATCATCAGAAACTTGAAACATATGTTATTATCAAACTTGGGTTAAGTAATTTTGAGGACAAACGTTACTGCGAAAACGGAGTAAATACGTTTACTCTTGGGGTATCATCGCGATGACCGATCTATACTTGATATCATCGTTTCATCTGATGATAGATCTGTACTTGACATTATATTTGATGACTAGGGTATGAAAGTTTGTGTGAACGTTAGAAATAATGCTTGAAAATTTGAGTGACAAATAACAACAATAGCAAAATAAAATATCTAACGATAGACGGTAAACTGTTGACAGTGGAAATTAACAATGAAATATCAGGAATATGTTTCAATAGCCGTGGCAAGCTGAAACTTTCACTCATCAGATCTGGTAACAGCGAGTATTTCAATTATCTTGAAAAATTAAGCCGTGAGTTTTCAAACAGATTTAATAACTTTCATGATCCGATCAGTCAACAAAAATATACTAAACTTACCATTGATCTCCATCGATCGAAAGTATACTTCTTTGATAAAAAATATTCTCTTAACAAACTGCAAATGAAAGATTTATTCGAATATCGTCGTTGTGTGAGCGGTAGAATAAGGTTTAGTCTTTATTATCGCGATGATGAAATATTTTTAATACCTACAGTTGAAACGCTTATAATCGGTGATGAGGTATGAAATAATCTGACCAACCTTGAGCCAGAGACCTAATCGCCTAGGAATATGAAAATAATTATCATATCATTAGCCATTACCTAGTCCCTGGTCTCTGAGCCAGAATCGATAATATAGCCTTGGAATGTAAAAATAACAGCTGAACCAGAATCAATGATTGAAGCCTCAGAATGTGATCAGCTGGTCCCTAATATAAAATGAGGTCTCTGGGCTAGAAAATTTATGTAACAAATGGGTACAAAATATTATCAATTAATAATACAATAATCAATGAAAATAAACTTGAGCCAGAATCATTGTTATCAATTTTGGGAAAACAAATTGGTCGGGGTGGAATGGGTGTCCCTGGAGTGGGAAATTGTACTTGTTTGGAGGTGGCTGGGACCTAAAATGGGGTCCTTGAGCCAGAATCCTGGTTTTCCCCTACTACTCTGTGAATATTGTCGTGACGAAATAATTACTTGACTAGAATAATTAGCTTCTTTACTAAATAGGATGTTAAGTTTAAACATTATTCACGTACATTTTATGATTTGTTTAATCTACAACAATACAAGAATCAGATATTAAACCCGACCCCACCCCACCCCACAAAAACAAACCCAAACACAACAATATAAATGTCGGCAATTATTTCAATCCCAATTATGATCACCATGAATGTCGTAGCTCCATATGCTGTAGCTCCATTCCCACCATGGAAACTTACACGAGTGAGCACCTGTCATTTTTATATCGTATATACGAATTTTAATTACCATCGTTAAATTAAAAGAAGGAATGAAAATTCATACCAAGCAGCATATGTGTCCTCAAAAAACTAATTCAGAATACATATGTTTTATAGTAAACAATACTAAATCCCTTACGAATAGACAGTAAGGGAATAAGGTCGGATATACAACGAGGGGAAAATAGTTGCTACATGTACGGTACCGTGAGGCTGCCTATTTAGGTATCTTTATTTGCCAATCAAATGTTCGTGCTTGCATAACACATGGTAGTGTAGAATATGGTTTCTTTGAATCATGACGGAGGACCAGTCGTTTTCACAAAATAGTTGCATCGATGAGGATTAACTTTTAATTAGTCGCTCTGGCTTTCTTATTTGTTTATTGGAGACTAATCTTTAGCTATTGTGCAGTTTGGACACAGAAGGTCAGAATATGAAAATAGGGCACGTCTTGGGGGGAAATACGGCGCGTCACAGGGAGAAACCGCGTGTCCTTTGCGAATTTCGCCCATATTAAACCCGAAGACCGATCAATATTAAGTGAAAACAAGGCTTTTAAATGCCACGAAAAACCTCCCAATTTTAGGTCCCAATCTATATTTTTTTCATTCGGTCTCCCTACTTTGCTTTTGAAAAGTTGACAGGTACGCCTTACCCCCGTTTTACAAAACTACGGTAATGCTAATATTATGGAATGAAAGGCATATACATCAATGTACTGGTATAGTTGCCGGTCAAAATTCGTTCTTAACACAAGCCAGTTTCGGGGTTTTAATGATTAACTGGCCTGTATTGTTGTCGGAAAACGAAAGACAAATCCGCCAACTATCAACAAAGGAGACGCCGAAACAAAAAGCTTTAAATTGTGTGGAAAGTTATGCTGTTGTTCAGCCAAAACACAAAACTAACATAGATTGATGATGATCTTGGTTGAGCTATAATGAGAATTTTAGCCTTTATTATTCCCACTGTTCGTGAACATATAAGTTAAGCTGGTTATGTGCCTTGTGCAATTAAACGTGTGTACCGTTTCATAAATATTACCTCAGTTTGTAGGATCGCTTACATCATTGAAAATGAATAACCCCTGAGCTTGTGGTTCATCGTAAATGAAACAGCTATTAAGGAGTAGCTGAAATGCTATCTGAAAGAATGCAATTTGGTCAAAACAGTAAAAAAACAAAATCTGCATTTAATATGTTTGGGAATAAATACGGATTTAAGTGACGCTATGCACGCTTTGCATTGTATAAGTACTGCACATTATAGCTCAGCCTGGTCTCCCGGGTAAACTCAACCGGCCCGTGAATTATGAAGTCTGTATTTGCCTTTATTTAATTTCGTGTTGGAGTAATTAGAAAATATGCACATGCAAAATAATAACAAAATCAATCATAATACTTGATAACAGTTTAGTAAGTGTCGGGTCAATGAAAATGATTTCTTTTGCATGGATATGAATTAGGACACAGAAAAAAAAAGAATTTGTTCGTGTCTCAAGAGTTGCGGCCTTTACAGTAGTGAATAAAAACATTTATAGGCTCTCAAGTTTAGACATTGGCCCGCGGATAAGCCGACCCCCTCCTTGTTCCAGGTCTTTATGTTTTCCTAAATTATTCTGCTTATACGCGAGTATATACGGTAAAACAGTTAACGAGTAAATCATCGTTGTCTCCATTATATTTACCGCAATCTGTTTCATAGCACGCTTGAGTGATTCCGATGAAGAACTCCAGATGGCAAAAGAAACTGATGAAAAGATTCGTCGTCGATGCTGTTTACGCAAGCGTCTTTGACGCCGCCACCGTCAAATAACCAGACTGATACAGGGTCGTTTGTTCTTAAGTTGTGAATTTCCTCAAACATATCTCCGTTGTAAGATCTTATTGTTCTTTCTTGTGTAAATAGTGTCACAGACTTTGTCCACGCGGTCTATAATGGTTATTGGAGCACCTTTGCTACGATAATTACCAGAGTCGTATAAAATCTCATTTGGTTATTTTTGTATTAGGATAGAATTTTTTAGTAAAAATAATAACATTGAAATTTTCTCTAAATTGTATTAAAACTAATTTTTCATTGGATTAATTTTTCATTAAATTATATTGGAAATAATTTCCACTAAAATATATGGAGATTAACTTTATTTACTAGAACTATATTCTATTTTGATAAAGATTGTTTCCTTTACAAACAAGTACAAATCTTCTCTTCTGTGTTATACATGTGTATGCTAACTCAGCAAATAACACTCTGTGGTAAAATATTCTTAACGTTCTGTCTGTCTTAGTAAGCTAGGATTCAATCAATATAATGCTGATTAGGCAGACAGAACATATTCGATTCCATCAAAGATGGATTGGAGGCAGATAGAACACATTCGATTCCATCAAAGATGGACTGGAAGCAGATAGAACACATTCACTTCTGTCAGGATAGACTGGGGCTCTTTCTGGTTTGGGACAGGTACACGCTGTGCCGGCATGATGCTGACATGATGCATTTGGTACTCAATGGCCAGGTGTATCTTGAACCAGTATAAATAATGCGCCGAACCGCTTGTATCTTCATTTCGTTAGTCCCAGAATTGGAGACTCCGTCTATCTCTTACAGGATTCAATGTATCTCTTGCATTGCCAGAGCTTCCCCAAGATGTAGCCGTATCTACACCGTTATGCGTGACACCTTATCTTAAGAGAGCCCAAACTTTCTTCTCTTCCTCTCTCTCTAATCATGGGCCAAGGCATCTCTTAAAGCTACAAGTATTTCCTTCTCATAGCAGGGAATGAGAAGAAGATTATGATAAAAATCTTTATCATAATATTTGTACACAATTATTAGAATTTTTTTTTTTTTTTTTTTTTAAGTGTGGCAACGTCATTTACTTTAGCTCCGTTAATAAGAGAATTTTCCGAGTTATTTCTTCTTTTATTCTTTATTCTGTTTGTCCGTTTCCTCGTCTCGGGCTTGCAAACTGTTCTCTGACACGTTGAGGCACGCAATTTAGCGAGTGTGTTTCATCGGAGCAAGAGCTTCCATGTCTGATTCATTCAAACGATAAAGCGCATAAACAACTGCGGAAAATGGATATCCGTTATTGTCGTGTGGTTTGTCAAATCAGGTGAAAATACCTGCTTTTTAATTTTTATCTACTATGACGACATTGTTCTGTCGCCGCGATTCCTTATCAGGATCAAGTTTATAACGAATAATCCAAGTCGGACCGTCCTCACTAAGATGTTCTGCAAATAAATTATCTTCTGAATATATTCTTGCTGTCATCAACAATATTATTAACGATAGAAGATGCTCGTTTGTCATCCATTGTGCAATCAATAAATGCTCCATAGCCATCGTTCTTTGCTTGTTTGATAAAGTCATGCAGTTGTAACTCAAATCGTATTGGTTTTCTGTCACCTGGTTATCTGTCAAAGTCTGATTTCGTGATGTACTTTGGATCAATCGCAGATAACCTTGTAAACTCATATTGTGTGGCTTCTAGTGATCCAATGTAATTTTTGATGAGATTTAAATCTGGTTTTTGATTTTGGTAATATGATTTTGTTCCCGGTGAGATCTTGATACTTTTGTTGCAGTAATCTAGCTTTGTCCCATCGTCCCATGATATATGGTTACTTTTCTTTAATATACATAATAGTATTTCTATAATTAGGCTTTCCTCTAATCAGACATTTAGTAATAGTATAATGTTCTACCAAACATATATCAGCTGCATGTGGCTGATGATGGGGTCGTCTACACCTTGTGCAAAAATTGTCGCAATGATTATTGTGCGTTTCATGTACAGTGTTCGACGTGAAAGTATCGGCCCAAAACCTTATCTGATTTGTTTAGTTGGCGTTAAGGGAAAAAATTATGTGTAGCTTGTGGAGGGGGGGGGGGATATCGTGCGTTGAAAAGACACTTCGAGATAACAAATGATTCACATGATGTAAAAATTAAAAATCAACAAGATTACATTGAGAGATATATTAAAAAATAATTGCTCAAGTAAGTGACCACTCAGCTGACCAAGTTAGTGAAGACTCATCCGGCGCCCCTTATGTCGATTAATCCCCATATGTTATTCATATTCATGCTATTCACATTTTATAGCACATAACAGAACGTCATGTGTCACATATAGTTTATCTTACTGTTTGTTTGTCATTCCAATGGTTCCATGTATTTCATGTCATTTTTTTACCCATGTCTGGCGCCCCTAAGATCGGTTGACCCCCAAAGCTGCTGTACATAAGTCAATATACAAAGATATATATATGTATTTACTGTAGAAAAAACTGCAATATGTTGGTAATATGTCAGACTGTGTGATCAACCCTAGGTTGTAAGAATGATGCAAGAAGTTTGATTCATTTGTAAACTATTGTTCACACATGCAAAAGACTTAATGTGTGACTACTGTATCTAATGCAAAGGCTTGCACTGGAATTTGCCAAACGCATTTTCAAGTTATGCTTTTGTTACAGTGTCTAGAGATATCTTCGTGCAGTAATGCTGTTCGGTGTCAGATTGATACGATACTTAAGAGATCAATGAGACTTCAAGAATTACTGAGAGGAAAACAAATTGATTTTGGTAACTATATGATTTTGATAACTATAATACATATATAACTACTTCATTGAAAGAATGCACACTCCATTGCCAGATATTTCAACTCATAAAGGTTAGTATATCTTTCATTGATGCTATGCATGTGTACGGTTGTACTTCATGGATGTAAAGTGACTCTATGTTATGACAACCTCACCAGTAAAAAGAAACAAGAAAACGAAATATATAACATTTTATTAACTAAGCTCAGTATGATTAAGTGTTTGACTCGGCAGACCAATCACTTGTCGACATTTAATTCTTGAGCAACGATACACTATTATTGATGAGCACGTTAATGAGAATTCCTCATCTGTTAGAAAACCATGATCAGTATACACATTTAAAATGTCACCTAGTTCACAGTTTGTTAAGTAAATGTCCAGTTAATAAAGAGTAGGAGCAAAGGCATGTACTTTTCAGCATTCATACATGTAACTCACGCAAGAATATAAGCTTACTTTTCAATTTTACTGATGCAAAAGTCCATTGTAAAACTGTTGGTAAATACATTTAAGCCACGTACAAGTGACATTTCAAGAAACAGCAGTAATGTTAATTATGCTCAACATTTTGTCTCTTTTTTTCAGAGCAATGAAGTGAAGAGCAGTTACCACATGGGGGAAGAGGGACTTTCTAGAGCTATAAAAAACTGCAGAACCACGGTGTGGAGGTAGACACTATTATTACCGACAGGCATGTCCAGGTAAATACATGTGTACATTTGGGGGTGGGGTGAATCAACTTTTAATTATCTAAGTTCCCACTGATTTATCAGGTCAAGTGAATGATAGTTTTATGTTTGGCTTTATTATATCTATCCAAAATATGGATCTTTGTGACCTCACTCATGTATTTTATTTTTGATGAACTTTTATATTAAGCAGGTGTATGCAACATTAAATTGTGCATACAAATTGTCCCTTGCACCCTAAAGCAAAGCAACTCAGACTTTATGGATTTTATCAAAACAAAGCCATTGCACAGAATCATTTTTATAGCACATATTCAAAACACTATGTAACACAATTTTTTTGTTCCTGGGTAGTAGTATTATTTCGTAATTACTTATGTCTAAAAGTTATAGAAAATGGCTATTATTCCCCATAAACTTTGCTTTTGTGACCAGGACATTGATATTTTGAAATTTACCTCTTTCCAATGAAAAAACGGGCGAATTTGTGTCTTTTCATTCACATAAAGTCAGAAAAAAACTTGTGAATCAAAATTAACATGTATTTATACTGAAGTAATACAAAAATGACCAAACTAGATTTAGAAGTGAGTAGTTTGTTTAGTTTTACGATTATACTTTAAATCACTTTCACGAATCGGCCCCCAAATGTAGTCTCCCATCATATTCGCGTTATACTGTCCTTGGTAGCGGCATTCAAAGTACAGTATATCCTGATGGAAGCGCTCACCTTGCTCCTCCGAATATGCTCCCATATTATCCTTGAATTTATTAAGATGAGCATCAAGGATATGAACTTTTGAAGGACATCATGCAGCCAATTATGCCATAGTTCTTCATCAGAATCTCAACCGACTCCACATAGTTTTCATTCTGGTGATTGCCTAGGAAGCCCCTAACCACTGCGACAAAGCTCTTCCAAGCCACTTTCTCCTTACTAGTGAGCTTCTTGGGGAATTCATTGCACTCCAGGATCTTCTTTATCTGTGGTCGGACGAAGACACCGGCTTTGACCATTGCTTCAGACAGCTTAGGGAGGGAGTCTTGAAGGTACTTGAAGGCTGCCGACACCTGATCTAGAGCTCTGACAAATTGTTTCATAAGGCCCAATTTGATATGCAGTGGTAGCATCAGCCCCTTTCGGAGGTCCACCAGTGGCTCCCACTTGATGTTGTTCCTCCACACAGAACTCGGTCTGTTGTGGACAGTCCCACCTGTGGTAGTGCGCTTTGGTGTCCCTGCTGTCCCAAAGGCAAAGATAGCAGGGAAACTTGGTAAAACCGCCTTGAAAGCCCATCAGGAATGCTACGATTTTGAAGTCTCCGATGACCTCCCAGCCGTACTCATCATACCTCAAGGCGTCCAGCAAGGTCTTGATGCTTTTGTAATCCTCTTTGAGGTGTACCGTGTGAGCCACGAGAAGAGACAGGTACTTCCTATTATGGAGCAGCACGGCTTGGAGGCTCCTGGGTGAGCTGTCAATGAAGACGCACCACTCATTCTGGTTACAGGAGATTCCAATTGACTCGAACAAACTGGTCACATTATGGCAGAAGCAGAGCCCATCTTGACGGGTGAAGAAGCTAGAAAAATGCTCGGTAACGCTTCCTCTGATTTGCGACTTGCATGCACACATTCATCCAACTATTTCCACTGCTTGAGTCTAGCCGTCAAAAGTTCGGTAGTATGGGTTTCCCTCCTCATCTTCACTTCTGAAATTGCCATCTGGATCTACAGCGTCTTCTTCGTTCTCTGACGGCTGCTCTCTCTCCGGTGCAGTGGGTACGGGGAGCTTTGGCCATTATGGCACTTACTCCAAGTTTACTCAGCACCAAATCTATCTGGAATATTATGGAAAATAAGTAAATTTCAAAGGATCACTGTCCTGGCCACAAAAGCATAATTTGTGGGGGATAATAGTCATTTTCTATACCTTTTTAGGCATAAGCTATCAGGAAATAACACTTACTACCCAGGAACCAAAAAACAAAATTGTTACACGGTGAAATCATATATTGCAACACAATATTATTATTATTATTATTATTATTAGTAGTAGTAGTAGTAGTAGTAGTAGTAGTATACATTCTTTCATTTATTCATTATTTATTTATATGTATGTTAAAATGAATTCGATTTGTATCTCGTTTCCAGTTACATTAATTCTCTTTGGTAAGGTCTCACTGTGAATATAGGCAGTTGATGAAATTTTTCCGTTTCTTAAATTACTGGGGTAACAATTTTTTTTTTCAGACTATATTGAAGAGTTGATGGCAGCGATGTAGGAAATGGTCAGTTGATAGACAGTTACCGCCACCTCTATGCAGCCATTTATCTATTGCGACTGAAAATAGATTATACAACACATTATTAAACTTGAATAAAGTTATGTTATTTCATTTTTGTATGTGTTCTCATACTCTGACAGAATTTCCATGCGATTTCTATATTGCTGTCTGTAGGCATAGTATGTTGCATCCAGGACATATTCATCTAAACAAACTATCTGAAATCCAGGACGATCAATAACAGAGTCCACCTTGACCTCCTCAGTCTTATCCGAAATCATGTTGATCTCTTTACAGCATCTATAACTCATCAACTATTTCTTTACTGCTGCGATGTCCATATGTACGCCAGAATACATCAATATACATGGTAAATACAGTATATCGTTTATTATTGTGTTAGATTGTAAATTTGTATGTAAAATGTACAGGAAGCTCTTGCATGTCAAAGTACAAAATATATGTATATGTAATGTATGGTCAGATGGTCATACATTTGTTCTACCTTTAGTACCACAATAATGAACCACACATTTAATCAGAAATGTATTATTCTCAAGATTTGTTTCCCCCATAGACCTTTACACTTCCTCTGCTACTAATATGGTGGACATAGATCCACAGAGAAAATATATGCTTGCTAAACATCTGGACACACCAGGTCTATGATTACATTTTCTTTTGAATTACTATCCGTGGATGGTAGTAAAAATTAGCACCCAAAGTACATTTAGGGTCTGCATTTCATTACGGCTTAAAAGAACAAATTTGATTCATATAGTTAATAAGGCATTTATTTATACACCTCTTACAGTCTGAGTCTTAAGTGTTTAAATTGTAACACTAGTTACTGATGAACCAAACTTAAGTGAAAATCTGCTCTGAAGACATCCAAGTTTTGCCCAAATGTGTGCATTTCTCTTTTCATTATGAAACTGAAATGACATTAGCGAAAGAATAATAATAATAATTACCCTAATAATAATAAGAATTATCAGGATGAATCCCCAAGTACTGCTCGGCCTTATTATGCCGTATGGTTTCTTTAATGTCTTCGTCCTCGACAATGTTTTCATATCGTTCGGGCTGAAATTGGTTCACTAGATTCAACCATTATTACCACATGCGCTAAACTTGAGGTGCTTCCTAACAGTATCTTACTTCTGGAAATCCTATTAAACCGGAAGTATAAAATATTTCCGGAGCTTTTTCCGTAAAACATCGATGAATGCACAAATTATCTTCATTTTCTACTCTGTGTTAAAATATGCATTTTTAATGCACAGGTTGAGTTATATAGCGAAAAGTGAACATTCGGATATATAGTGTGTATTATACTATAGTAGACCTTTTACCTACAATAAATTCCTTGGTTTGCCGGTAATTTATTTAGTTTCATCTCTTTCAAAATATTTTCAAAGGAAATTATATATTTCAGTATATATGGTTAGATTTCAAGTTACTTTCTTGGTTGATTTTGTAACCAAAGAATTTTCTTCACTTTTTTGCCACCGTACATTTATTTTTAAACGAGATTATTTTTCTTTTTATTCTTTAAGTTGTTACAATGAACTATATAGTGAATTCATGGTCTATTTAGAAGTCATCCTACAAATATATTATTAAAAAATTATTAACTATAGATACAATGTTAATAGTACAAGAACTTAAATTACTAACATTTTAATGAGATGCCACTAATATGAATTCGGTTTAATTTAAATATTTTATAATTAATGTACATAAATGCTTTCAAGGTAGCATTTAATGCTAAAAGATAAAGCCCCAGTAAAATATCTACTTCTGTTGGTAAGTAGTCTTCTTTCAGCTCTAGCTGTGATTCAGCTTGAAGAAATCTACTAATCAAAGAAGTCTCTACAATTATTATTATGTCTGGCACTGAATTTCATAATTTAGCCAATGTAGCATTTCCAAACATTTTATAGGTTTTCTTGATTGTTTTGAATCCATATTATCTAATTATTTTACTAAAGATTAGGCGCTATACAAAGTCCTCATTATTATTAGCATTATTATTATTATTATTATTATTATTTTATTTTTTATTTATCCATTATAAGATGCGTTTCAAGTAAAGCAAGGAATGGTATTGTATTTATTTTTATATAACAAATCAGGATATGACAATCATTTTCAGGCATTTCCCCCCCCCCTTTAGAAATTTCAATGGTCCCTCCCTAATAAAGACCTGGGTTCAGTGGGTGTTCAGCAGAAATCAAGGCAGTGACCATTGTAAACAGGGTTAGAAAATGTTTGCACCAGATGAAGATGTCAATGTTATCACAGGAAAGGTGCATTTCACAAATCACTTGGCGCATTTCACTCATTGTAACATGAATTTCGACTATAGTTTTATTCTTGCGCATGTTTATTGGATTTTATGGATACTAAGTAAACAGACACATATACTTTCATTTTGGGGCCCCTTTTCAAAACGTTTGGGGCCCTTTTGAAATTTTGAAAGCACCCCATCCCCACTCCCTAACATTTGAGCTAGTTTGGCCATGCTTGTGCATGGGGTAACTCTCAGAACTTGTGAGTCACATCAGTCAAATATGAATATGATTTTGTTGTACATTTCTTGACATGTTTCGTTCATTATTATTCTATATACTGCAGAGTGCAACCGCGCTGGTGGCCTAGCGGTTAGAGTGTCCACCTTGGATGGGGGAGGTCACAGGTTCGAACCCCGATCGAGTCATACCAAAGACTTATAAAAATGGTACCAGCAGATACCTAATTGGCGCTAGGCATTAAACGGTTAGTGTTTGGACTGGTTGACCTGGTGTTAGGATTAAGTGACTGGGTGGGACATGATGCTACGTGTCTGCTATACATCGGTATAAACTGCCACACTGCAGACATCATAGTGGTATGACTTTAAAATTGTTAAAGCAACGTTAAAAATCCAAATCACACACACACACACACACACACACACACACACACACACACACACACACATATACGAGTGCGATAATACTGAATTTCATACGATACTTAAAGCATATTGCGCGAAATGCAACAGAAATAAGGAAATTAATGCATATGTACATTCTGATTACATAGAATTGAGAGATTTAACAAAAATAAGATTCATTACGCCAAATGTACTTGAAATGGGTCCATTAGCACTTTCTGATGTTTTTCTTTAGTATTTAGTAGAGGATTTCATAATAAGCAGTAGAAAGTTCTAAACCCATTTGAGATACATGTAGAGACCAAAATTGATATCACTGCTTTTTATTTGCATAAAGCCATGTAAGAAAAATGCAAATTTGACACCTATAATGTTATCGAACGATCAAGAAAAAGAGTGAAGACGAATAAATCTCATGTCTTCCACTGAATCCATTTTAGCTTAAAGACAGTATACCAAATACAGAAATCAGCTCAATACTATCGAAAGAAATTAGTTTGTATTTATTGTTTTTTACTTATTTGTCTCAATGGTCAAATGTTCCAACAGTCACAAACGGGAAACTGCATTGAAATATTTAAACGTTTTAGATTTATATTACTAGACCGCTCCGGTGGCCTAGTGGTTAGAGCGTCCGCCTCGGATGCGGGAGGTCGTGGGTTCTAACCCCAGCCGAGTCATACCAAAGACTTTAAAAAATGGTACTAACAGCTGCCTCGCTTGGCGTTCAGCATTAAGAGGTTAGTGTTAGAACTGGTCGGCCTGGTGTCAGGATAATGTGACTAGGTGAGACATCATGCCACATGTCTGCGGCATGATGCCCCAGTGCTTGACATCACTATAAACTGTCACACTACAGACATCGTAGCGATATGACTGAAAATGTGTTAAAGCTACGTTAAAACTCTATCACACACATTCACTCTATATTATATTCCATATGACATGTTTTTTGCTATCATGATAAAAATTTTGTTTTAATATTTTTTGTTACAAGAATGATAAAATTATAGGACACGTGAATACAACCACACAAAATGCCTTACATTTGTTGAACGTTCAAGTTTTGACAATTTTTCTTGTTATTATTCATTTCAACATACCGTGAGATCAGATTAATTAGAAATAATTGCCAAACTTCTGCTGTTAATGACAGGACCATACTCTGAGCTGTAAACAACAGCATGCCAAGTCAAATGTGTTTATCTTGGAAACGCGACTTTTCCTACCCTGAAATGGACATTGTCTTCTGATGCTAATTTTATAACAGTGTTTATTTCTGTAGAATATCCTCTCAAGCTAATTCTTTATTAGGGAGAGATTATTTAAGTTTCCAAAGGGTTCTATTATTTGAGACAGTTTTATCTTGTGATGAATGAAAGAATAAAAAAAAAAAAATGCCCCAGTTGGAAAGAACCATAAATTAAATGACTAGTCCCATACAGTATAGATGCGCTCAGAATGAATAAAGTTCGTAGCTGGGTACATGAATATTAAGCCTCGGGGGTAAATACTTCTGAAGATCTAAACACGTTGTTCGCATTTTAAGTGTAAATTCGGTGTTTTCAGGGGTTTGGGTTCTCATTGATTTTTTGGGTTTTTTTTTTTTTTTTAGTTTCATTTTATTTTAAACATACGATTGTCATCAGGAATTTAAATGTACATACCTCAGGATTACCATTCATGTCTAAACAGTAGCATAACGTTGCACTGTACAAGAGAAGATCAACAAGATCTTGTCAAGTCGCTGCATATGTTTGTTAATTTCTTCGAATAAAGTAAAAAGCATACACTTGTTGTTAAAGGTGTTAATCAGCCTTTTGTAAATGAAAAAGATACAGTAGTATTAGTACATTTTTTCGAGGCATTGAAACTATGCTAATATTATCTAAAATCTGATTTGGCATCATATCTATTACATAGTCTTCATTAGAACTATGACATGGGTATAATCATCTGATAACGATGTAGATGAATTGTCACCTCTCTCTCTCTCTCTCTCTCTCTCTCTCTCTCTCTCTCTCTCTCTCTAGCATGCATGCAGGGGTCATACACAGTAAGCCATGCCCATTTAACAGAGAGCACGTCCAGTCTGCGGTGGTCATCCTCAACAACCCCGCAAGAAAGCATGGTGTACGGAGCAATTCACCGTGAGCAACCGCGGCATCTCCATCAGGATACGTGAAGAGTTCTTTTTTTTTATTTTTTTTTTTAAACTAATTATGTATTTTTTCTTCAGTGATACAAATTCTTCAACTTTCAACAAAAGGCTTTAAAGGATTCGAACATTAATAAATGCTTTTCATTTCTAAATGAATGCAATTATTATCCCAAAATTCTGTAAAACAAAAACTCACCAATCGTATGACTCAATGATCTTAAACTAAATAACCGACAGAAGCAAAACCAACAAGTTTATTAAATTATACAACTAAATGTATTTCTGAATTAAGAAGTTAACATTTAAGAGGAACTTATAATATTGTGAATTAATGCCCAAATAACCTTAGATGTTCTATCACAAGTCCAAAAGTATAGTGTTCCGAATGATTACAATATTGAATCTGCTGATGAACCAAGTCTTTAATATAATTATATTCCAACAGTCTTGATGTATCACAATGATATAATCCAGAATGTCTTTGAATGAATTTACACAAATCCAAAAGCAGTGTTTTTGTCCAAAAATGTCAGTGATCACTTTGTAATTCCAGTGAATAATTTAAACATGAAAATGAATGATTCCTTTCAATTATATCTGAACACAGTTGAAAATGACTTCACAGACTGATTAAAGAGTGTAATGAACTAATTTTGTTTACCTCCACCTTATACAAAATTCTTAGACACAATATAATTACCAGAATGTGTGTCAAACGTTTGCTTCCAGAATATTTAAAACTTGTAAATAAGGCTAGACCTTGAACTCAAATATCGGTAGACAACTTTTTTAGAAAAATTATAAAAGTCGAGAAGGCCATAGCTACTTTACCGTTATTTAAGAACAAAGGTGAAGTGTACAAAATAAATTAAATATATCTGGCAGGAGCATTTTATTGTTTTGTTTGGTAAA
>JAECUM010048166.1:0-12483 GCA_016617855.1 Megalonaias nervosa
GGAGCAATCTCTCTCTCTCTCTCTCTCTCTCTCTCTCTCTCTCTCTCTCTCTATATATATATATATATATATATATATATATATTAAAATCAGACTTACCTTATAGAAGAATATCTATTTTAATTTCAGGTGGTTCGCTAGGAATCTGCATGAATATTTACAAATACCCAAAAGGAGTTGTTGGTCAAAAAGAGGAAGGTAAGGACCAGTCATGCAAATGTTTGTCACAAGTCATAACTGTAACAATCTAGTTTCGGATTAATAAATACCGTATCAAAAAGAGGAAGGTAAGGACCAGTCATGCAAATGTTTGTCACAAGTCATAACTGTAACAATCTAGTTTCGGATTAATAAATACCGTATCAAAAAGAGGAAGGTAAGGACCACTCATGCAAATGTTTGTCACAAGTCATAACTGTAACAATCTAGTTTCGGATTAATAAATACCGTATCAAAAAGAGGAAGGTAAGGACCACTCATGCAAATGTTTGTCACAAGTCATAACTGTAACAATCTAGTTTCGGATTAATAAATACCGTATCAAAAAGAGGAAGGTAAGGACCAGTCATGCAAATGTTTGTCACAAGTCATAACTGTAACAATCTAGTTTCGGATTAATAAATACCGTATCAAAAAGAGGAAATGAAGTAGGAAATCATGTTGGTTTTCATCAATGATGCATATTCTACTTGTTAATTATCTATAGTTTGACCATTAGTAAAGTAATCACATTTCTAAAAGATTTACAATGTCAGCTGCAGCTAGTAATATTAGGTATGACTGCTGACTATTCACTGAAGGCTACATTTTCAAATCCCCTCGTATATCTGGAGTATACAAACAACAAAAGAATCTGTTAATTAGCATATTATTATTTGGTTTATTTATGTTTGTTTTTAGGAGCTTTCAAATTTTTCTTTCATCTATTCCTCTTTACATTGTCTTAGATCTTTCTCATACATTTCCTCTGTTTAGTATGGCAGTATTGTAGGGAAACCACTTCAACATAGTCATATAATATTCGGACCTGAACACTTAATGGCAAACGGCAAGGAGATAAAAAAGAAACGTAAGGTGCTGTTTGCAAGAAAGACACAAAAGAAACATACACTTTCTAGAGAAATGAATGGGGGTTGGAAGTTTATTATAGTGGCGACATTACAGCAGCTTGGGGAGTAAGGGTATTATTTAATACAAGCTTTAAATAAATATTTCACAATGTGGTTGAAATTTAAGTAGTTCGAATATTACACGCCAGAGTAAAAGTGGACGTAATGCTTAAAAATGTGCATGTTAGCAACCTTTCTTTCGTAAAGTTGAAGAACATGTACCATAAAATATGTCACTATTGATCGTCAGTAATTTTAATGTAGGTCTAGTCAAGTAATTAATAAGCAAATGGAACACTTGAAAGACCTCCAGTTTTCAGTAGATTGGGCTACCGTTCGTCACTTACTGGTTCGTTAAATAATATTTGTTGTTGTTGTTGTGGGGCTTAACGCCATTTTTCAGCACACGATAGGCTATACATGGCGGCCAGTATTAATGGTGGAGGAAGAAACCGGGAAATCCGCGGAAAGAACCACCGACCCACGAGAAGCTACTGGCAAGCTTTCTCACATATCCACATTCGCCGAATCTTAGACTCGAACCAACGCAGACAGAGGTGAGATGGCAGTGATCCGTAACGCACAGCGCTTTAGACCACTCGGCCACTCGGGGCCCCAAATAATATTTGTAAGTGAGACATTATGCATAGATACACAGACTCTGTTCTGACCATTCCACTGTGTTTTGAGATACTGAAATGCATGACAGTAAGAGAGGACCGGGTTACTTCAGATTAAATAACGTTGCTTTGAGATAATAAATACCAATGAACTAATTAGATATAATACTGATATGACGATAGAATTAAACAAAGATTCAGAACTAAGTATTAGGCGGAAAATTTAAAAATAAAAACACGATCAGAAACAAAGCTGCCTTATGCGCAATGAAGGAAAAGAAGAAACGTGAAGAATTAGGTCTGAACATGGAAGTAGAAATAGGTACTCAAACCAATAAACTTCAAAATAACCCAAATCGACCGGATAATAAAACTAAATTCGGTCACAAGCACCAAAAGAATGTAATGAGATATGTTATAAAAATAATCGCAGGTATGAAACTAAAATCTAAAGCTAGTTGGGTTGAAGGGGAGAAGAAAATACAAAATCTGTTTCTAATTTGAAGAAACAAACTTTCGAGTGTAAAGTCGTACGAACACCCATAGTTGACAGCACTGAAATTAAAGATCAAAGTGTTATTCTGCTTAAGGAAAAGGAGTCGTTCGAAGAATCTTTTAAAGAAAAATACGTACTGTGGAATATGTTTTTCCCATTAAATTATGGAAAAAGCTTATAAAGAAAAAATGACATGTGAGGCACCATTAAGGAAAGATGAATGTACAAAAGCATTCAAAAACATACAGATTAATAGAATTGCATGACCTGGTGGCAAGACATGTGAATCGTACAAATTCTTTAGGCCACATGCAAAAATTGTTTTGCGGAATGTTTCAATTTCTGATGCAAAGCTTTGACATTATTAACAATTATAATATTAAAAATCTATCAAAAAAAAAAAAAAAAAAAAAAAGAGACCACTCAGTTTACTTAGCGCTGATTATAAGGTAACAAGCAAAGCAATAACATCAAGAATAAAACAAATTTTACCAAAATGTATTTATGAAAGCCAAACTGGATTGCTAAAAGGTCGCTCTATTGCAGAAAATATAAGAATATTACTTGATGTCATTGAGGATGCGAAAGAATCATATACACACTAGTATTTTGCAGACTTCTGCAATACTTTTGACAGTTTAGATCACTCAAGTATGTTTCAAGCTTTATTAATTTTGGTACGGAATTATACAAATGAGGTTTCTATAAATGTTGAGTATCAAACAATGGATAACTATCTGAAATGTCTGTACTAAACAGAATGTCAGACAAGGATGTCTTTTATCCCTATATCTATTTGTACTTTGAATAGAACATTTCTCTTACGTGATCAAAACACAGAACGTAAAATAAAAAATAATAGTATTTTGCCAATAATGCTGCCGTTTTATTGGATAGCTGATAGCAAGTTTCCATGGCCTACAAAAGCCTTTTTGAAGATTGCAACAGTATTTCAGTACTGTCATTAAAATATGACAAATCTACTATTGAATAAAACTATTTTGGCATAAGCTCCTAACCAACTTTATTAAAAATCAGATCAGAACAAACCAGTAAATCTAACTTTTATCCTAATTAAACAAATTATTTTCCTATTTGGAAAAATGCAACACAAGGAATTTAAGGTTCTCAACGAGAGCGACGGTTTAGAAAGTTTCACTATGCTAAACTTGATATTGCCATTAACTACTTTAAACAACCCCAAAAGTGAAACTCTTAAAAACAAATCATGATTCAAAAATATTTATGGAAAGGAAAAATGTCGAAATATCTGGCAAAATATGACATAATTTACCATCTGTGGGGGAAGAGGGGACTGACAACGACACTTTCAGGCATACCTTGAAAGGTAGTTGGATTATGCATTTTTTAAATAAGGAAACTGGAATGCAGTTAACCCTAGAAACTGGACTTTGGAAAAACAGGCATAAAAAATTTTATAAATAGATTTGTCTTTTTTTAAAATACTTTTAAATAACTCATTAATCATTCATTACAAATGTATCTCATTATGAAAAATTGATGCACAATGGAATAAACTATGAGATATATTTACGATTGGGAGAATTAACATTGAAAATTGATACTGACTACTGAGACTTCTGAAAATACAATGTTCTTCTACCTTCAGTTCCAAGATGTTGGACTAGTATGATAAAAGAAGAAAAATAAAAACAAATTCAGTGAAGTTGAATGTCTAAAAAGATAGTTTTAAAAATAGAAAGCAAGTCAGGCGGTTATATTTATAAGAAGAAACAAATCAATAAAGGTGATGTAGGCATAGGAGTTTATAAAAAGGAAGTTTTTTGATAATCATGAATTAGATTATAGAAGATGCAACATTTTTGTTTCAAATAAACATCAAATAGTAAACTTAGAGAATTTCAGAACAGACTCATATCAAAACTACTATCAAGTAATACATTTCTCTTTAAAGAAAAAAATAGTACCTTCTTTATTGAGTGATTTTTTTAAATAATATGAATGAAGAAATTGTATTACATCTATTTCGGGGATATATGTTTATGCAGAATTATGGGAAAATTTAACTGATTTTCTTAAAAGAAGAACATAGGTCGTAATGAACTTTGTTATAAATATTTTATAATGATATATTGAAATAAATTGATATCGCAACAGTGGCGATACAATTTTTCTCGCCACAAGGGCGACATCATTTTGGAAACTAATTTCTTTTCCCATTAATGGAAATATATCTGATCTTATGTATGTTATTCAAGTATGCATTTCCATATTCATACCTATTTCATATTTCTTCTTCTGCCCCTTTTCTCTCTGTTTTAGGGTGAACAGATCTTGATATATTTCAAGAATCTTGACCTTCTAGTATACGTTTTTTTTTAATCAATGAGGAAGCACCATTAATAAATGCAATAAATGCCAAAAATCGAAATTCAAACAGCAAAATTTAGGTTTCAAGTATTAACTTCCTGCACAATTTTCCACATGAATCATATCTATCTATCTATCTATCTATCTATCTATCTATCTATATATACATATATATATATATATATATATATATATATATATATATATATATATATATATATATATATATATATATATATATGTATAAAGATTACTGTGTTAAAATATTCTGCAAATGTTGCATTTTTCTTGTTATATGCCTTTGCATTCTCTTTACATTATGTGCACATTGTTCATTTTTTCTTTCTTCTATGTTTTTATTTAATATCTTCAGTCTGATTTAATGCAAGTTTCAACTTAACTTACATGATATGGATGCGTGAGTGAATAGAATCATACCAGGTTTTCGCATTTTCTTACAAACTTTGAACTGTATGAGAGCAGAGTGGAATCAATAGTTCGCAAGGGAGACACGCATTTAATCAACTTTGGTTGTTGAAATTGCTTGTGTCCCTTCAAATTTCAGCCTGACTCTCAGTTTAGCTCTTCATTTACTTCGAAGACTAGCAATGCACAGGGACGATGTTCAGTACAGTTTGTAGCCATCATACATGCTAATCTTAAAGCCCAAAACAACCCAGATTATACTGTAGAAACGAGTTCTTCTTAGGTGTGCTTGTTCATTAATTAAATGCAGTTCTTCACATACATAAGTCGTGGCTCCATGAATATGGCACTAGTAATACGTGGCATTTCTTTGCCTCTAAGCAACAGATTATCTTTCTGGGAAAATATGAAGTCGCAAAAATTAAAATATGGACAAGATGTTTACTTAACCTCACCATTCACCTATGCCAATTGCACATAGTAAAGTTTGGGGTTGGTCGTGTTTCTGTTCTTATTGTTGTTACGGTGTTGTGGTGAACGTGTTTATAATGAAAATAAAGGGATTCATGTATGAAATTAAGCTGTCCAACAGCAATAAAAAAATATCTGAGTAGTAATTTTAGGCCAAACCAAATTTCTTCTCACAGTTGCAAAAAAAAAAGTAACCGAAAAACCCATCGATGCTATGGATCGTATTCAGAAGAACACACATCTAAACCTTTCTGAAAAAAATCTTTAAAAAGTTACTTTTTGCAAAAAGTTAAATAAGCAGAAGTACATGTTTATTTCATGCTGTTTTCAAAACTGTTTCAAATACATGTATTAAACAATTAGATAGGAATGCAGTTAAACATAGAACTAGATCCTGCATGTTTTAATTAAATTTAGTTTCCTGTGAATAATTCATGAATTTAAGATTTCCGTTCCAGGAGAACGTTGTGACACCAGCTATGAGTGTGCCAGCGGATGCTGTCGTCACATCCAGCGTCATAGATACGGCAGCATGCAGCTCTGCGGCGAACCTGGCCACTACACATGCATTTTCAAAGAGTACAGCTCGAACGACATTGATAATAATTACTAGCATGTATGATTTGATCATCACACATCGTATTAAGGCTTCAAGTGGGGAAATAAACCTTGTGTTTGCAGGTATTCTTTAAAACGTTGTGAGCACGTGTAATGGACATTTTAGAAAATATTCAACATTCATATAGATGGCTTATGCACATTTTAATGAAATAGATTAACAATTCTACCTGTCAGTATGTTCTTTGACTTTTGGTACCCGAAGTTCTGTATTAACTGCCTGAATTGTTCATTTCATAGCGTTCTTCTTTGATGTAAAAAATTCTCTTAAACGCTCATATTTTGTATGCTCGTACCAGTTTGCGTCCCACTGCCTACATTTAAATTTTATTATATTGATAGTATTCATTCCACTATTATCTGAAAGATAGGTATACTAAGATTGCACCTTGCAAACAATTATGACAATTATCTCCACCGGTTTGAAAAGTATTTCATGTTTGTCTGTTGTTTTTTTATCAACTTAAAATATATATCTAGAACCATAAAATGCCAAAATGTCATTATCAAGTAAGAGATCAACTACAGTCAGGATCTTGTTAATTCTAGCGGTTTAAATTGCTGTAAGTCAACAATTTCCCTTAGTCCTAGTGCGTCAAACATAAATATAAGTGCATGTGCACATTCAGAAGAAACGAGAGAGAGAGAGAGAGAGAGAGAGAGAGAGAGAGAACAAACGTTATCAGGCATACCCATCCACAAACAAAACAAATAAACATTGATTTACATTTCTGATATAAAACCATGTCAAATTAGAAGGGGGGGGGGTGGGACATTTAAGAATAAGACATGTCTAGTCCGTCTATGAATGTTATGACCGCACATTCATCATTCTAGCGTGGTAAGAAGTATTCACACACACACACACACACACACACACACACACACATATATGTGCGATCGAAATATTATGTCACAGATAAATGTATGCAATATTTACTAGCAGACGACTGAACAAAATAAAATAAATAAAATAACAAAATTATACTTTGCAGATAACAAGATCTGTAGCAAATCTGACCATAAAATCGCCCCAGTTGCCTAGGATATGAAATTATATATCTAAGCACGAGATGTAATTTGATGATACATTGTAGAATCTATGATGAACATGACAAAAGCATAATATTTCAAAAGAGCAAAAGATCCACTTATTGTCTATGTTGTCATCTATCTCTGAATATACCTTCACATCAAATAAATGATCGTTTTTGTTTTTACAAATAAAGAAGAACTTATACATATGTGTTTTATTGTTATGTGTCCACCCTAAAAAGAGACAAAAAATGTTACTCTAATATATTTTATTCACTCTGCTGTCGCATTAGAGTAAAAAATGATGGCAGCAATGACGATGACGATTACTATTACGATGATGACGATACTGATAATAAAATAGTTTCCCAGGTCAATGGATGTACAGCTTACAGTACGGTTGTAAAGCAACAAAATTAAGTCATTCCAAATAGGCATATCAGTGGAAGAATGATTAGCATTCATCTTTCAACTAACGCAAAAAACTGGCGAAAATGGATACTATTACAGATCTGTAGCGGAACGCACGCTCTCTGTATAGATGTAAGTGTAGGGAGGCTTGGAGGGTGTATGTATATTATGATCAGGTAAGTATTATCCAAGAAACATTTTACTAGAAAAGTTGGTTTCTTCTTCAAATACGTTACGTGATCATAGTACCTTAAGGTATAAGGTAAGAGGTGGAGGGGGATACATCCACTTACCCCGGAGAGACCCTCTCCAGTCCCCTAAGGTATGTGAGACAGCTTCTAGATAACCTGATGAGACAATATGCTCCATATGTCAAGGAGCGCCCTCAAAAAGAAAAAATATTTTTCTCCCACAAATCCAACACAAGTCGTGAATCTGCTTCCTTACGAAACTGTTGAATGACCTGGTAAGGTGACCTGTTGTGCCACAGCTATTGATCCCACCAGATCGAGTCGAGCCCTTTGGTATGGAGGACCTCACAGACAAAAGTTGGAAAATGTGAACTTCGATCTCCATCCCACGGTCTGGATGATGTCAGTAACATAACCGTTTTGCCCAAATATTATGCTTGTGGTGGCTGTCATGGGCCGAATTGCGCAGCAAATTCATTTGATCTGGGGTTATTTTTCGAGATTCAGAGCAAATAACTCACTTTATCTAGGAAGAAAATGTCTGTGTTGATATATCGTCCTGTTCCATTTTTACAGGTAAGAAGAAGCGTGATCTCCTTCAACGCAACGGCTTGGTCTTTTCTAAATACCACTTCAGAGCCCACACTGGGTACTACAGGTGACCTTGAGCTGAAGTGTCCAGAGTACAAGTCTAATTACCCACGGACGGGAGTCTGTTCTTCACGAAAGATGGTACACTCATGAGTAAAACTGACAAATCTTGTTGGAATTGAATGTAGTTGGGTCCTCTGATAGGGCATGCATTTCGATGATTCTGTCTGCCGTGGCTAATACAGTGCCAAAGCAGGTCTTATATGAAAGGCGAACCAATGAAGCCACTGAAAGTGGTTAAAATGGCGTCCTTTGTTCAGCCAGGTTTGATCGGTTCCACAGGGTAAACATCTTTGGCCGTGTATAATCAAAGCTGGACAGAATATCGGATACGTCTTTGTTTTGTCCCTCTTCCATAATAAAACAAGGAGCTGGCGATCATGGAATGGTAACCACTGATTGTAATATTTGGGAATTGATGCCTGCAGAGGTATTATATGTTCCTGTGTACACCATTATGTGATGTTTTTCCATTTGCCTTCGTATGCTTTTGTGGTGGAGGAATGTCTTACTTGAGCGATTCTCTCCACCATTGGTTGTGAGAACTATTTATTTCTGAGGACTTGGTTAATATAATCCAGACGATCAAGTTCAGTACCTCTAGACTGGGATGAAACACCTGCCATTAAAGTTGTCTGAGCACATGAAAAATATCGTGGTTCTCCTGGGAATTGCGAGTTTGATGAGATCATTGATCCACGACTTCTTCTATCTGAGTGGGGGAATCAGGATTAGAGGACACTCTGATTCTCATGCTTTGTGTATCACCTTTGGAATCAGGGATGCTGGATCATAAGAGTATGCATCCGGCCTGTTCCAATCTAAGGAATGAGCATCGACTGCCCAGGCTTTTGGATCCGGAGCTTGTGAGACAAAGATGAGAGTTGTGTATTCCACCTTGTCGCAAATAGGTCCACCAATGGCTGGTCCCATCGATCACATATCTGAGTGAAAACTGAGGGATGAAGAGGTCATTCCACCTGTATTTGTTGTTTGTTCCAGGACAGTTAATCTGCTATACATTTAGTCGGCCTGGAATATGATGAACTGGGAAACGGATGTGCCGCTGAAGACACCACTTTCGAAAATCTCACTCCAGGATGCAAAGGCCCAGGGACGTGGTCCCACAATGCCATTCGAGATAAGTCACCACTGTGGAATTGTCTGACAAAATGAAAACTCCCTTTCCATTTAAATATTCCTGCCACCAATGAAAGGCGTTCAGAATGGTTTTCATCTCTAGGAAGTTGATCTGCAGATGTCGTTCCTGGGGAGAACACACTCCACTGGTTTCACAGAATGATGGTAGTACGTGTGCCCCCGAGCCTTCTGCACTTGCATCTGTATAGACTGATTTCTTTCGGTTGTACTTGTAGAGGTATATCTGATGTGAACCAATCGAGGTTGTTCCATTTCCAGAGATGGAACCTCATATTTGTGCAGATTATAAGAGACTGGTCCAGTGGGTAAACTTTCGGCCTCTATTGTGATAAAAAAATCATTTGTTATGGGTGCGCAGAAAGGCAACCTAGGACAATGGGATCAGCTGCCTTAATAATGAGCTGGCCTAACATGCGAAGGAATTCTTGAGTGGACGGAGTGTTCCTTATAAGTAAAGAAGCCACCACTGTACTAATTTTTAGTGCTCGTCCCCAAAGGAGCCATATTCTGTTTACCTGTGTGTTGAACTCCATGCATAGATAAACAAAATATTGAGACGAATTTGTCCTCATGGACAAGGATGCCCAGGTTGAGAATCAGAGTCACAAGGTTGGGATGGGGTACAGCATGCTTGATCCACATGACTGGTCTGTGCATCTGCTGTGTAAAATTGTAATTTTGGCAGTTTGCCCTTTATCTCTCTAAAAAGCAAAGGATATGGAGTCACATGATGTTGAACAGCTTATTGAAATTGCCAATAAGTGTGTATCCCGTTGCTGTGGAAAATGAGGGGCCAGAGCTGTCTCTGAACGTGATAATTTATTGACGTTTTGTGGATGATGTACCATGGGTAGATTTATATCCCTCCAAAAGAAATTCCTGCACTCATGACATGCCAGCATGTATACTTATGGCATCTTTTTCCTTCATTGCGTGCTTCTAAGCCTTCCCCTTTGGTGCCCAAAGCACATTGTTCCATTGACCTTCAGTCCATGTTGAACAGAACTCAAATGTGTTAATATCTTCACAGCTGGAACACACTACACAAGTGGAATGATTGTCTGTTACTGCTCACAATATTTTCCAAGGGATTAAATGCGTATCCACCAAGAATTTAACTATTATGACTAGGAGTTCAGAAGTACAATTACGACTAAGAGTACGATCTTAGTCTTATTTATTGACACAGATGTTCTTCATCTGACAGTGTGATGAGACTGATACAGACGTTCTTCATCTGACAGAGATGGGACTGATACAAATTTTCTTCATCTGACATACAGATGGCCTAATACAAATGTTCTTCGTCTGACACACACTTTGGGCTGATAAAAATGTTCTTCATCTGACATACAGATGGGTCTGATACAGATGTTCTTCATCTGACATACACATGGGACTGCTACTTCTTCATCTGACAGACAGATGGGACTGCTACAGATGTTCTTCATCTGACAGACAGATGGGACTGATACAGATGTTCTTCATCTGACAGACAGATGGGACTGATACAGATGTTCTTCATCTGACAGACAGATGGGACTGCTACAGATGTTCTTCATCTGACATACACATGGGACTGATACAGGTTTCCTTGATCTGACAAACAGATGGGACCTCTACAGATTTTCTTCAATCAACACCTGCTATCAAAGAGCAATGACTGTACCTGTTTTTAAAAAACAATACAAATCTGTAAGCATTTAGCTAATTGTGACTGAAAAACAAAAGAATCATTCATTAAACTAAAATGTGCTTCATGTGCAGACAATCTGGAACACTCCATTAGTATTTATACATAACCCGCCTCTTTGGTAAGAAAGACAAATATGAAAATACAGCATATTTTACAGTGCATTAAATATACAATAAACAATACAAATATATCACAGCTAATAAGCAGGTAAAGAAAATGAAAGTTATCCAGCTTAAAACACATAGAAAGAACTCTATAAACTGAGGTAAGGCAATTTTAAGCTATGACAACTGTGCTGTTGTAATATTCAATATTTTAATTAAAAAAATCTATCTGGACTTGTGAATGTATAAGAAGGAAGTGAAAGCATAATCTAAACTCTAGTGAACAAGTATTTTGAGTCACATAATGTTAATTGGTTTGTTAATAACAGAGTACAGAAAGTTACTATTCTATGGTCATAAAATGAGTAACAAAATGAAGCCAAACCAACAAGTTTTCTAAAACTTAAGAAATAATTTGATTCTCTAAGTTAAAAAATGAGCATTTAAGCAGAACTAACAGTACTATGAATTAAATCCAAATCAATCCTAAAAGGTTCTACACAAGTCCAAAAGAAATGAGTGTTCTGAATAAATTCCAGATCCTCGAATGTTCTGGTCTGCCAACAGTCCTGATGTATCACAATGGCATTGTCCAGATCTCCTTTGAATAAATTCACAATAGTCCCAGAATAATATTTGTGTCCAATGAGCTCTTTGTAATTCCAATAAATAATCCAAAGAAATGTTTCCTCTCAAATTATATCTAAGCACATTAAGCACATCTGCAGACTGATGTTAAAACAGGAACATAGGAAATAAGAATGAAATAACTTTCCAGCTCTACCTACTTATATATACTCATACAGCCCTAAAACAAAATTTTATCATGCTCACTACATGACATTTCACAAAACCCCATGTTGTAAAAGAACCCACCTGACCAAACCAACCAATGGGAAATAACTTACATTTTTCCAAGAACCCACCTTACCTCACTAGCCAGTGAGAAATTACTTCAAACTTGTCAACAGGTGCAATATATAGGTTGAATTTACCTTGTAAACACCTATTTATATCTCAATATCTTTCAAACTGAATCTACACCCCTGGCCTAACAAATTAGCTATTTTATATCTTGTTTATAGGTGATCACTGCAATTTACAGTCATCAGGTCATGAACAAAAATTACACACAATATAGA
>JAECUM010048167.1:0-36199 GCA_016617855.1 Megalonaias nervosa
TATATATATATATATATATATATATATATATATTAAGGTAGCCTATGTACAAATGTATACAAGATGTGGTCATAATTTGTGATACAAATTTTGTTCCTTAAAAGGTCAGATTTTCTTGTGTAATACATCATCATAACAATATAGCCTTAGAGTGAACATTAAAAAACTATTGTTTCATACGGAGGAAGTTGACAAACATGACAAGAATGTGTTCAAGTGTCATTGGTATTTGAGGTTTAATTGGGCCTATTCCAAATAGCCAATCCTGCTGTGGGGCTGTTCCAGGTAATAATATGGTAAAAGAAAATTTAAGCTGTGTCAGCTATGTGTGCATATAAAATGCACAATAGGCTTCTCATCATTATTCAAGTATCATTCTGTTCCATGGAGAAATGAATTTTGAAGATTAATTTTAATGATGTATAAATTAATACAGTTTTATATCTTATAAGAGTCTTCTTTCGAAAATGTACCCTCAGTCTTAGTATAAACTACAGCAATGGAAATTATGAATAAAAATTTCCAAAGAGATAGTAAATAATTACCTTCGATCTCCAGTTTCGTCTCTAGCTGGTAAAACAATTTGTCTGCAAAATATGTGCATGATCAGCAACATAACTACTGAGTAAATGAAGCTGACATGTTCATAAAATCGTGTGTGTGTGTGTGAGTGTGTGATTTGGATTTTTTAACGTAGCTTTAACAATGTTTCGGTCATATCGCTACGATGTCTGCAGTGTGGCAGTTTATAGTGATGTCTAGCACTGGGGCATCATGCAGCGGACATGTAGCATGATGTCTCACCCAATCACATTATCCTGACACCAGGTCGACCACTCCTAACACTAACCTCTTAATGCTGAGCGCCAAGCGAGGCAGCTGTTAGTACCATTTTTGTAAGTCTTTGGTATGACTCGGCCGATGATCGAACCCACGACCTCCCGCATCCGAGGCGGACGCTCAAACCATTAGGCCACCGGAGCGGTATTCATAAAATTAATCTAGTTTTTTTTTTAATAAAGTTTAAAACACTTAATGTTTTACATATTACTTTTAATGTTATCAAATAATGAAGGACATGTAATAATAACAGAACCTCAATTAAGGTAAGGTGTCAAAATTTGAAAATTTCGATGAGTAAAAATGAGAGATAAAAATTATAGTCTGATAAAAATTTGTTCATATCAATTATGTGAAGAATTTTTCTGGGTCATCCAAACTATATTTCAAAAGTGAAATATTTATGTACAGGACAGATGAAATGTTCATGAATACTATGCAAGATATGTGCTGTGAAAACTTACTTTATTTTTTGATTGTTTTTGTTTGTGACTGGCATTATATATCAAACATCTGTCGTAGCCCAACAGTAAGGTCAAGTGCAATTTTTCTCTTCTGTCTCTTCCTCTGCGTTGGCAGCTCATCTGAAATATTGAAACAAAACAAAAGAACATGATGCCAGATAGATCAGAAGTTCTAAGATTTAATAATATATGAAAAGTGTACTGCAAATATATGGAGGATTTAATTTTGAGAATTTTTTATTCTTCAAGTAATTCTCATACATTCATACAAAACAGTTTGAACAATCAGACATGATACTGGTCTTCCATAAAAAAAAGCTGAAAAAATTTTAAGGGGGGTTGGGGGTCCTCCCGCAACGGGGTCTTGAGGGGCAGTGCCCCCAATCCGAGGGGCCAGGGGGCCGAAGTCCTCCGGACAAAAACGCATTTTACACCTATAAAAAACTGCTCCTGGTGCAACTTATGATCATAAAATAAACCAAAATAATCATTTTAAAAACAAATAAACTTACCAAAAATGTCCAACTTGACTTCAATAATTTCACAATATTTATCGTCACATGAATTTGTTCTCCAATACTATTGATGCTGAAATTATTTCATGTGCATGTCAGTGTTCACATCGTAATTAAGTCACAATAATTTGTCAATTTTTGCAGCAAATATATTATAGTTCTCTCTTTTCATAAGAAAATCTGTAAAATAAACACCCAAGTACATCAACTATATACAAATAATCCCATACATTCACTTGTCTTTTTCTCTACTGGACACAACCCGTTTATATGCCAGTCGAGCTCCTTTTGCGGCTATGGTAAAGATTTCTTTAGCCTTCCTTTTTGTCACCACTGACGTTTTTGGCTCAATGTGCAATCGTTTCTTTGCCTTCTTTCCTTCTTAAGGACAGCCTTTTTCCTTTAAAGCTGGTGCTTGTATTGGTGACATGCAGTGCGCATAATCTGACAGAGAGCTACATCTGTTCTCTCATATGCAAGAAATAGTTCTTCTTATAGTAACTAATTGCATTTTTTCGAGATGACTTCTGAGCTTCAATTTTTCCGTATGAAGCTTCTTTTGTAGGTACTGTTCCAAACCCTTCCAACCGCGATTACCATAATTCAGATCTTGCTTGCAGAGGTCGCAAAATGCCAGTCCTCTAGCATTCAGTTTTCTTATAAACTGACCAACTAAATTTCCGTCAACTTTTCGCTCCAGCCATTCCCATTTCCATACGTTTTTAAACCTTTATCTATACTTTTCATGTCATGGTCTCTCTCAACAACTCAGGACGCCATGTTTTGCAAGCATGCTTCTTCTTTCCATTGCCATCAGTTTACATTACGCGAAGATTCATTGAAAGAATTTCAACTTTTGACCAATCATAATACTCTTTACGAGAGTCGTGTGCTAACTAATATATGGAACGAATACTTTACAAGGGTCATTGCGGAATGGGACTGGACAGACCGTTTTTAAAAAACCGGATCGGAGATAATATAAAAAACGGACTATATCAAGAAAAATCTGATTCAAGTCAGGACAAAGGCAGAATTCTGCTTTAAAACGGAGAAAAATCATGTCTGAACAATAGACGACATTTAAATCTGTGACAGTTGACACAGTTGTCTTCTTAATAAACTGCAGTAAAATGAAACGAGTAGAGTCAGGTGCAACAAAGTATGGATGTAATTGAGTAAGAGGCTAAATGACAGGATATGAACTTTCTTCTTGATATCCAATGGTGCACAATCAAAATCAAACTACAGTACATAACATATAATAACAATTATAAAGAAGCTGTTCATGGAAGATGCCATTTATTTGTAACGAGTCAAGGTGATAACTTATTGGAAAGAAGACTTCTAAATGCCTCATGCAATTGTGAATCAAAAGAGCATTGTGATATTTTTGCAGTTTTTACCATGGACATTACCGCTCAATAACTATTAAAACAGGAATGCAACATATTGCCTTTAACCTTGAATTATTTCTTTCTTAAGCAGAAAATATACTCTGTCAGCTTTGTCCATATAAACGTTGACTTCTTCTTCATGCTGGCAGGCACAAGGTCAAGAGCAAAAGGAGATCACAATATCTTCTTTGTGAATGTGAACTTCTCTTCCCAGCATCCCAGCAAAAAACAACAGTATACCAGGACCTGACATAAATAAAGTTATAAGTTTTATAGCATGCGAACAATAAGTTGCATTTAGCAAGTAGACTGAGTTATGTGTACTTTTTTACATTAATTTACTGTGTATCTTATTGAATATACAAGATATATCATTTCTTGTTTGCAATGCCTGAGATTAAATGTAGCAGTATCCTGGTCAAGTTCATTGAAAATAATGTGTATAGTTGGATGCAAATATATAAATAACACAACTAAAATTCTGGAGTTAGATTTATAAAGATGATGCAAATGATACAATGGTTATCATCTAATGTATCTTTATGTCCTTCAAAAACAAGCTCAGAAATATAACCAAATGAAAATACTTAAAGCAGTAAAATTTTACAAACCTGTATTTCTGGGAGTATAGAGTACTGCCTTGGCTTGTTCCAAAAGGACATCTTCCAAGGATGCATCCTCCTTAGGAACAGAACCAAACCTATCAGCAAGAGAATCAGCAGTTTCTCCCAGATAATGAAACTGCTCAGAAACAAAAGAAAACAGTGAACCAGTCATTTATATTGATTTCACCAAAATCATGATGAATGTACCAATCATACTGTCATATTTAGTTCTAGCACTAAATAATGATCAACAACTTTCAGTGTAATAGATTTTAGAGAAACCAAGACATTATTTCAATCATAGGACCTAATGACAAGTCACAAATTCATAGGCTCGTTGTTCTGCTACAATTACCAGTTGGAATTAGACTGATATGACATTTTTAAAAAGTTTCCATTTAATTTGCTAATTATTAGTTTTAAGAATCCATTTTAAGAATTAAACAATTTAGACAGGTATTTAACAGGAAAAGGTATAGTTTCTAAAATGATGCATACCTGCTTAACATAATAATCCAAATGAACGATGGCATGTGCATAGCACCGAATTGCAACAATGTTCGGAAAATGGTAAAAGATTTCCCACAATGGCAGGCCAGGACCACATGCAATGAGGTCATCAGGTAAAGTGGTAAACCTTTGATAGAACTGGAAGGATGAAACAGAAACAATTTAAGAATATCTAAAATGTCTTCAATTATAAAAAAATATCTATGTAGAAAAAGAAGCAAGTTTGTTACAAACAGGTTGTTAATGACAACTACTCTTAGGTGTCATGTATGCTCTACAGAATGATTACAATATTTGAATGCATGCAGCAGAAAGTAAAATGGCAATTAATAGTAAATAATAACATGTATATATTGATCACTGTCAGAAACACACTTGATTATCTGATGGCCAATTGTTTATTACAGTGTTATGAACTGGAACAGCTGTATTTACATTGCAAACCATTCACTGAATTGTATGAGTAATATAAACATGCATGATAAAAATTCAGCAATCGAAAACCTTTATTGGTAAACTTAGCAGGAAAAATACAGATGCAATATAGTCTGTTTAACATGTTCAATATTCTGCTAACATTAATTGTTACAACTGTACCATGTTTCTAAATTTGAAATTCTGATATGTACATGTGTGTTGAAGGTACCAACAATGAAACATTTAGTAAAACAAATTTCATATTTAATGGCAACATTTACCTTCGATTTGTCTTGGTGCAATCAGGCATGAACTGCATGTGAAACATGATATCAGGCACATCACTCAAGACTTGTTCCAGATGGCGGGTGCAATATTTTATTTCCCTTAATGCATCAATTGCCATTTCATGATCCTTCTATTGCTAAAAGATTGAATAGAAAGAAAGAAAAGTACACATCTGTGCTTAGCCAATAAAGAAGAACATAGGTATGGCATAGATAGGCAAAAGCATGTGATCTTTGTTGTACTTAAAATGTCTGTCACATATGAGACAAATGTAGAATTAATAATGATATTTTATCATTCAAGAAACTTTATGATTCTGATATGTATTGTATATGTTACATTTTATGATGCAATTAACCAGTAATCAGTGTAACTGGTGTGTCAATACTGATAATAGTTCCATTTAATTCAACATGCCTTCCCCAAAAAAGTTAGCTCCAAAATATATAACTTTAGGCAGTATTGATAAGTTTGACAAGATAGAGCAATTTTTTTTTTTGGGGGGGGGGAAACAAAATTGAAACAAACTTAATAACAATCATATTTAAATGTGTCCGTACAGCCACATACTGCCCTTCACATTCAGATATATTCCATCTGACCTTGAATATGAGGGGCTAAATCTTTTGTATGGACACAGAACCAGTCTGGCATCAAGCTGTACTAATCTGTCAGATAAGAGTTTATTAATAATCTTTTTTTTTTCTTCTCCATATATGAACCTCTTCATCCACCCTGGACATCTTGGGGGGAGAATCGTCAAAACTATAACCTTCGATATTCCTTTCTGCAGAAGAAACTTGCAAATGACTTTTGTTTGGTCCACAAAATATTAAAAAGTCCATTTCTGTAGATCACTGCATAAAATTTGGATGCAGACATAGTGAACACTGGATCAAACTACCACACAGTGGTAATGAAAAATCTCCAAATAGTTTTACAGCCCCATTCATACCCTATATCCATGAAGCACTGCTTCCAACCCCGCTATCTTTTGGGGGAAAAAAGTTTGTGAGATGGGCAATGACGCTATGCCCCAAGAACAGAATACACATGCAAATAATATAAATGAAATATTGAACTATCCATGACAGGATACTTACATTTTGGAATGAATCATTAAGATTGCAGCAAAAATCTACAGGACAAAAATACTGGATTTTAAACAATTATCTTCTCAGTAATATTAAGAATTATACAGATGTATTTGTGGAAATATTGAGCTGATCCAATATTGGAACAATTATGTTTTGAGATACATTCCATTTACTTTGTTTCCAATGTCACAAATAATATAAAACTTCAACAGTTACACAAACATTTGCTAATACATTAAAAGTAGGGTAATATGATATAGTATGTCATTGTTTAGCAGTCTTTATAAAATAACACTCCGGCATGTATTTATGCATGCATAGATGACTTACTGGTAATTATATTTTGAGCAACTGAAACTATTACCTCTGGATCACTTTTTATGTTCACATCTGGATTGATCAGTTCTTGTTTTGGATTAGGTTATGCCTAAAAGTAAAACAATATGTAGCCAAACCACTAACCGAAGCAGTTACAGTTAAGAAATAACCGCATAAAACCAATGAATAAGCAAAAATAGATTCCTACACTGACATATAAAGACATCCGACAATAGTAGAATTATTGTTTCTACCCTTTTCAGCAGAAACACTAGTTTTTATTTCCTTCTAACTGGTAGCTGAGTAATACATTTCATACAAACCCTCGTGAGACTGCTTGCATGCAAATGAGTATTTGATTATTGAAGGCAGATAACCATACCCTAGCTGGAATGATTCAAATGCTAATTGCAGCCAAGGGTTAATAACTTACATAATCATGATCTCCCAACAGTGACAAGGATAGTTCTCTGGACAAAGCTATCAGCTGTAACATATGTAAATGATACTATGGGTTCAGAAAGTTTTAGGGACTGGATTCAATGAAACATATGCACAAAATACCATTGTGGGGAAAGAACAGCACTTCAAAACGATCGACATCTTAGCAAAACTAAATTTTTAAGGACATGTAGTTTTCTCGCTAAAATTTTGAAGATTTTGTTCTTGCTTCAAGTTTGTCAATTCAGTAATTCCTCTTCAGCATTCATGTAAAGGCTGACATAGATCATTGAAACGTTAAGAAAAGACCCTGACTGGAACATAAAGACTAATGCAAATACATAAAAATGAAGATTGACAAACATATCCTTAATATCAATGCATTCAAATTTGAAAAACAAGATGATGACTGTTACGAGTCTAAGCTCTTAAACTAAGTAAGAGAAAAGAGTGAAAGACAACAAGCTTTGTAAAATTTAACAAATAATTTATTTCCCTAGAATACAGAGTCAAAATGAGAAAAAAGAACTTATGGCATTGCAAATTAAATCCCAAAATAATCCAAAATTCATAGACACAAGTCCTAATAATGTAAAGTCCTGAATAAAACTCAGTACAATTCCCGAAGAAATCCAAAAACGGAAGGCGCTGACGTGTCTGTTATAGGTTATGGAATGCTGATGTGTCATCAGTCTTTTATTGAATCACAGCAATATAAATCCAGGTTTGAATTCAATATAAATTCCAGTGAATGTCTTTATCCAAGAATTTTATCAGAGCACTTTTGTATTTCCAGAGAAATTAATCACTTGAATACAATAATTTGAATAAAAAGATTCATCCCATCTGGACACAACATAATACAACTTGAAAGTGCACGAATGAGCAAGTCCTCACAAGTACAAGAATATATAGTTCTCTACTTGACCTCAGGTCACAATTAGCATTTTCTTAAGAAAACATTACCTAATGGAAAACAACCTTCTAAAATGATCCTGATATTTACACAATCAAAACCATGACCTAGACTACGCTCAGGAAATTCTAAAACTTAGACCCAAATAAACATATTTACTTCTATTGTTATTAATGATCCTGATATTCAGCCCATACACAGAGAGAATAATTTAGCTATGTATTAGTTGTTTACGCAGAATTAAAAAAGTCAATCAGGTCATACAGAAATGAACTCAGTTTTGGACAAGGTCAAGTCCAGCATACAATGTTACACTTCATTAGCATGTAATGAAAGAAAATTTTTTTAAAACTAACAAGCATACAATTAAATTAAATATACAAAGCAATGACAAATAAATCATGTTTTACTAGATTTTATATTATTGTATCATTATAAATTTTGTATTCTTCTAAATATGGATACAAAAATGGACAATTCGTTTCTGTTTACAAACACTGAATATAAAAGAACCCAATAAAGAATGTATTTATGTATTCGATACTGCTAGATATGAGAAATATGGAGCTGTATAAATTACACCGCCACTTTCAATGTACATTATTGGGAAAATATTTGATATATTTATGCAGTAAGTTTGGTTAGCCGTATCTTTTGCAGAATATCAAAAGCAGGAAGGTTTTATCATGCAGAGTCAATGGTAGCCAATACCGGATGATGCGATGGTGGAAATCAGATCTGAATGCATTAACCAAGGAGACATCATGGCTCTTTAAAGATGAAATCAGTACATAAGATATAGTTAACAGGAAAAGGAAGCGGATGGAGTGAGAGAAAGATAGTGACTGGAGGGTACATGCCATGATAGGCAATAATGTGTCAACATCCGTTTATAATCCATGTGTACTGAGATCAAGGCAAATCAATGAAATAAAATCAAGCATATGTTTGTGGTACATATTCCCACTAATGATAAGCAACAATATAAAAAGTAATAAATATTCAGAAAACATAAAACAGACAGTGATTGTGCAGGACGTAAGAGAAAATGAAAGCATAATAATAAAAGTAAAGAAAAAGCAGGTTATGAACAGCAGCAGCACGGCACCCATCACTACAGCAACTGACACCAATACCAAAGAATACAAGATACAAGCATCAAAGGTATGCGAATATATTGTCACGTATTAATATAAGTGCAAAAGGTATAAGAACTGTACATTGGACATTGCGACTACCATGTCATATTGTCTGTAAAAGTTCATTTGAAGAATTTATAAAGTTTTAGAAATAAAGCAATCTATGAAATGGAAGCTACTTTAATGAGTGCTTGATAAAGTCACTATTATTTGCTAGAAAATCTGAAAGAGACTGTCCTATAAAAGTATTACAAATATATTAACAGATTATGAAATAAATACATTTTTCTAGTTTGTGTCAACAATGTAATTTATTTCTTGCTTTTATTATTGAAATAACTTTCTCCAAAACCATAGTTAATATCAATACAGCTAGTGGACTTCAGAATGTGTCTGTATGATACATATGTTGCAGCATATTTATGATCAGACTCTAGAGTCAAATGGGGACTATTTATCTGTATGATCTGAATGGAAAATGGTGGAAATTAATAGAAGCCTAGACTTTTTTTCTGTAAAGCCTCTTAAAAATTTGGTTAATATACCTCAAGTCCTTCAAACTTAAGGATCAAGTTAGACTCAATCATTGAACATGGACAGTGCTATAATGATCTCCATAAAATGAAAATAATATTTATCAAGTAATACAATTGAAATTATACCACAATGCTATCAAATTATTCCAATTTCACGACAGAAAGCATAATTAACTAGTGAACAACTTTTAGCATCATTATTTTTCAGTACAATCTAATATACAAAACAACAGATCATATATACAAGTTATTTATATTCTGATCTCACCATTTTCATGAGTGGTGAGCATCAAATAGTCACAATTGTTTTTTCACTTTGTGTTTTCTTTTAACATAATGAACTGTACAATCTGTACGTTAAATGTATTCCATATATGTTGTCATTGAACTGGTTAGAGCAACTAGCACTTCATTTTTGCTTCGGTTCACTGTGAAATTTTCAGCAAGTTTGAATGCTGCTAAAATCTGTATGGTAAAAATGTGAAGAAAAAAACCCACAACAGAACATATTATAAAAACATTAGTATAAAGAATAATATAAGAATTCAGCGATATATTTACCTCATCCATACTGTTTGAACTAGCAATATTAATTGGTATAAATCCTGCATAAATTTTCTGAAAAATTAAAAAAAAAAATCACAAATACTAACCTGAATATGTAATTGGAACAAAACCCTCAAATAAACACATTAGTAATGACGGAATACAAAAACAGATATTTGGCAATGGCAGAATTTGGATAATGATATATTTCAAGAATGAAAATATAATATCCTGAAAAATTAAAATAATATAAAAGAAAGCAATGGGGCATAAATAAGTTACATACTTTTACAGTAACATCAATTTCTAAGATGGGACTAAATTTCTGTCTGATGCACATATCATTTTACTGATAAAAATATTTAGTTGTTTTCACTGACATATATACATTAATGTATTTAGATGAACAAATTAAAATTTTATCAATTAAAATTTGCTTAGAATCCTATTGAATTCCACTCTCACATTGTTTTTAAGTATTAAAACAGGGTAACGACTATAAAAAAAAATTGCAATCATGTTTCTGATGCGAAACAAATCATTTGTTCCGGAATACTAAAATCTCAAGACCATATGGCCTCAGTATATAACTTGCCCATATCAAATTTCCTCTTTATGCCAATATGGCATGCAGCAAGTGTAGTTTTATGAATTCACAAATCATTTTCAAATCCATTAATTCCATTCCATGAAGTAGATTTTATGAAATTATAGCTTTTGGTGTGAAAAAGGTCATCTCGAGAACTAATGTGAGAAAATGACATTAGCATCAATTGTATGTTGTTGTTGTTGTTATAGGGTTTAACGCCATTTTTCAGCACAAGATATGCTATACATGGTGGACAGCATAAAAGTTGGAGAAAGAACCTGGGAAAACCCTGAAAAGAACCACTGATCAATGAAAAGCAACTGGCAAGCCTTCTCACATACCCACACTGGCTGAGCCTGAGACTCAAACCCATGCAAACAGAGGTGAGATGGCAGTGATCCGTAATGGTGAGCGCTTTAGACCACTCGACCACTCGGTGCCGCATCAATTTAAAAAAAAAAATCTACGTTGCGACAAATTCAACATAATGCTCAACAACCACTGAGTATGTGTAGGCATGCATATTTCTTTCAGAAATTGTAACTCTGAAAATGTTAGTCATAATATTTGCCAATGATCTTGTTTTGACCGTCTGATTAAGGAAGCTGCATTTCAAAATTGAGTTACCTAAGTATTGAGGTTTTTTTAAAAGAAAGAATGTCTTTAAATTTATTCATTTTATGAATAAGTAACATGTAGGGGTTTATGATGTGACATGACGTTAATGGCAGTTATAAATGCAACAAGTTCAAATAGTTGCTTGGACTAAAGGTAAACATAACCCAACTGTAGTGCAAATAAAGAAGCCAGAGTCATGCAATTAAATGGCAATATAAGTAGGACACCCATCTTTGATGAAAAGGTATATGGACAGTTCAACCATTACACAACTCAAATGTACCAAAGTTGCTGCAGAAGATGACAAGGCATGCTGGAATGATGTATTTGGAATATGTTTAACAGTATGCAATTTATTAACACAAGTAAGTTGTAACAGTAGACAATGCTTCTTAAAGCTGTGAAGAACAGAAGTCATCATAGATGAAGTCATCACTCTTCCAGCTCCATTATCTATGCAAATATGTTTGTAAACCAATTTATAAATGTTATAAGTGCATTAATTTATATCGTAACATTACATAAATATAAATGAGTACAATTACACAGGTTTTAAGTAAGTAAACTAATTTATACCAAAAAATGGATTTCAATATTAACCCATTTATGCAAATTTTGCAAAAATCACAATACAGCGATGAAATTAAGGTAAAAGAGAATAAAAGACGTGCTTCCATATGCATGTCTAATAACTAAAAACGACTTTAGCTCCTCTTTTGGAAAGAGAACAAAAGGGTATTCCTTCTGGCCAGTAAGAAGGCCTGTTGGCCTCGCAATATGTGGTCCTCTCTCTTTGTCCTTGACAAAAAAAATATTTTTAAGATCAAGAACACATGAAACATGTGTAATATGTTATAACATAATGCAATGAAAATTATTATTTATTTTTTTAAATATTCGTTTGACCATGAAAACTTCATATTCTGATTAAATTAACAAAAACAATCATATAACAATAATAAAAACTTATGCATTATTATTTATCATTTACAATACATGCAATATCTGCAGATTGTGTATTCATATTTGCAAAATGAATCCATTCTGAAAAAATGTAACAGTACATGTACGCAATACAAAAATAAATTTTGATGCATTAAATTGAGCAATTAACACAATTTCTTCCTTGATTAAAAAGAAGAATAGTAATAAGATAACTGATAGAGAATTAATACAGACCTTGAGAATGTTTCTCCATATTTACATAGAATTATTGTGAATAAATGAAACAAAATATGACAAGACCTTTTGAGACGTTCAGCTGAGATTTGCATGTCGAAGAATAACTAAAAAATATTGAAAAGTAACTCATACAATCACACATGAGTTATCAAAGTTTCAGAATAAAAGAATGTCTGTGGAAACAATAATTAGGGCTCTAAAGTCAATACGTAGTTCTATAGACACACTGTACTTGCTGCATCCAATCATTTAAATGCAAAAGGAAAGTCTCATAAAAAAAATTATTAAACCAACAAATACAAATATTTTCACAATTATGACAACAAAAATTAATAAATTAAATGGGAAAAACGTTGCATTAAAAAATTAGTTTGAGTCATCAAGCATAACAAAAACACTAAATGACAGTCTGTACTTTTTGTATTCTATCTTAAATGGCATAGGAAACTATATGTATTTCATGTCTGTCTGCAGCACATGCAAATAAACGATTAAGGTGGATTCACTATATGTATAATTTATCTTTCAGGCTTGAAAAAATTACTGATATACAAGAGGTTGGTAAATAATAAAGTACCGGCAATGTCATTGTCTTTAACATACAATAGTTTCAAGCAGAAATTACTATTTCAAATTAAACAATATAAATATACCCGAGTTTTCATATCCTTTCGGGTTCGCTTCCGTACAGGGGTTGAAACAACTGCAAACAAAATAAACAAATCATGTACACCTAAATGCAAAAAGTAGGTATGTTTCCATATAAGTATATATAACAATGGAAATTATTGGTAATTGTTCAATTCTTAAATCATGCAAAGTGGATCAAAAGTGGCTACAAGAGAACCTAAAAATCATATAAGTGGTACATGAAATATGCAGCTTGCTGGCACTGGAATCTGCAATATAAATGGGCAAAAAACTCATGATAACACAATCATCAAATCAAGGTTCACAGTCTGACTCCGCCATGAGTCAATGTTAATTATCTTTTACTACTTGCACATTTCATCAATCATACTTAAAACATACATAAAACCTTTCCACAATTTACATTTTAAGTAACTGACAATATTATATTTGCAAATTACTTAAGTTTCTTCCTGTCTTGCCTTTTTAACACTTCTTTAGACAACATCACTTCTGTTCTGTTTGTGAGTAGATTAGGGTGTTATCATGAGTTTTCCTCTTACGACTTATGGAATCAAGTGCCTATGATGCAGCTGTCGCAATAAGGAATCGAACATGGTTTGTATGCCTCACAATCATAAGTATTTTGTCTGATTATGAAGGAACGAAAATACATACCGCCACTATTTCACTTTGTTCTACCTTTCCTATCATTATTCTTCAACCTGTCCTAATGCTACTATATTCTTGACCGAGCACCACCTGTTGTTTAACAGTGCGACCGCAAGAAACAGATATCGAAAGATATTATATTCCCACATTCTCACAACCCATCTTTAAAAATAACCATTTATAAACTCGCTATTTCATTTTCATAAAAAAAACTATTGACTTAAATAAAAATAATCTCCTTTATTTGTAAAGAAAGAGTTAGCAGAAAACTGGTTTCATTTTTATTATTTACTGGTATTGAAATATTTAAGAAAGGTAAATTGGGCAGCAACAACGGCAGTAGAGTTGTCTTTGTGAAATTTACCTGTCACTCACATCGCGGAATATGGTTAATCATGAAAATTAACATTCATTAACAGAAATTTGAATTGTAGTTTCTTTAATAATTGCTTTGCGTACTGCTTGGTTCCAATTTGTTGCACTTACAGCCTCTTAATTTTATACCGTAATTGGTTATTAGCGGTATTTACATGGGCCAAAATGCATTTCTTCTGTCTCAGTGTCAGGCGCAGACACAAAATTTCAAAAGATTAGTGTCTTTTACACACATGTACGGAAGTTATACCTTTTCTATTCATCGTAAAATGTTGCAATTGCAGATTTTAATAACTATCTTGACCCTATTCTTGGCTAAATATTATAATTAGCAAGGGAAATAACTACCATAGCACAGCAATACCGTATCACATTGCAAACGAAGAACACTTAAATTACATAGTATATGCCATGGTATATCATTGGTTGTGTAAGTATAATACATAACTTTGATAACTTAATTTTAGCTACATAAATGAACAGATGGATTTTAAACGAGTAAGTAAAATCGAAAAAAATGTGGCGAGAAAATACAGGGACAGTATGCATATTTTATATTACAATACCTTTAGGTATTATATTCAAATAGTACATTTAATTAATCCGTTCCAAAGTAATCTCATATGTTTAGATCAATTTATTCATTCATTCATCAATTCATAATTAATTAATGTATTATTTAATAATAATAATTTTATTAATAATAATAATAACATAATTTCATTAAAAAATACATAATTTACACTACAATACATTAAGGATTCTTAATTATAACAATTAAGCTAATTATTCCATTCCTAATTGATCCTACTTGTCCTGACATCAAAAGAAAAAATCCATCAAGTTGGATCAAGAAGAGGAATTATTCTTTCATGTTTAAAGCATGAAAATGTTTTACTTTGGTTTACAAACATCATGGTAAAAAGTGACAATAAAAATTATACAAATGTCTTCACTCACCTTAATTATGCACATTAAATGTTGACAACTTATGAAGTGCCGATGTTGTTTCTTCATGCCATGCCACCTTTTAATTAGTTACCTCACCATGTACAAAATAATAAATATTATGTAAGGAATTATTACTGAGTAATAGTGTCAAAACCAACTCTATTGTCATAATTGAATGTTATCGTGTGAGATAAATTGTGAACCAGTGAGTCAGCTTATTTTATTTTCATTCTAAAATTTAACAGCATTAAAATTGTGCAAGCTTAAATGAATGTAAATATTTAATTTAAAGTTCATGGTAAATACATTTTAAACTTTATTTCTGGGTATAGATTATTTAAAGTCGGCATTCTTGATATATATTAGCATATTGATTATATAATACCATTTAATTATTTTAATAATTAAATTTAAAGAAAGAAAGTGATATCATGAAACATACTGATACTGATATTAGGATACGAGAAAAAAGTAATGTTATGTAGCAATTCAGTATGTTTTTTTTTTAGTTGTATCATGTTTGGACAGTTGTAAAAAAAATTTCAGTCATTAGTATAGGTAAATTTAAAAAAAAAAAAAAACACAAAAAAAAAAACATCCTTTCGTTTCCTTATTACGTTCGGTGGTGCACTATGCAAATTAGTTGCCTCAAAAGAAGCCTCTTATCTACACAGATTATGAAGCTACAATGATCGGTCCCTCAGCCAATACGAGAACTCGCGAGACAAATCTAGCTAAGGCTGATCGTTCGAAGCTGATCGCCAGAAATGAGCTGCTATTATACCTTGATTTGAAGACGCTTATGGGAGTACATGCAAGAGATATGCCATTCAAATGTGAAGTTTGTGCTAAAACAATTCTCGATAAATTTACTTTAAAGAGGCACATGATGATACATACTGGAGATAAACCATTCAAATGTGAACTTTGTGCTAAAATGCTTACTCATAGGGGTGCATTGAACGTGCACATGAGGAAACACACTGGAGATAAAACATTCACTTGTAAATTTTGTGGTAAAACGCTTACCCATATGAGCGCCTTAAATATGCACATAAGGATACATACTGGAGATAGTCCATTCAAATGTGAAGTTTGTGCTAAAACATTTACTCATAGGGGTGCATTGAATGTGCATGTGCGGATACATACTGGAGATAAACCATTCAAATGTGAACTTTGTACTAAAACGTTTACCAGTAGGGGTGCACTAAATGTGCACACGAGGATACATGCCGTAGATAAACAATTCATGTGTGAACTTTGTGCTAAAACATTTACCCATAGGGGCGCTTTAAATGTGCACATGAGGATACATACTGGAGATAAACCATTCAAATGTGAACTTTGTGAGAAAATGTTTAGTATCAACAGTAATTTTAAGAGGCACATGAAGGTACATATTGGAGATAAACCGTTTAAATGTGATCTCTGTGAAAAAATGTTTACGCGCCATAGTGATTTGAAGAGGCACATGATGAGAATACATACTTGATAAAAACCATTCAAATGTGAAATTCGTAATTACATTGTAAATGGAGTGGTGATTTGAATAATCACATGAAGATAGACACTGGAGATAAATTAAATCTTAAGTGAAGATTGTGCTAAAATTTTCATCTAACAGAGAGGGTTGAACAATGCACATAAAGATGCATACTGCAGATAAACCAATTAAATGCAATCTCAGAAAAATAGTGGTTTCAAGAGCACATGACACATAATGAAGATAAATCATTTTAATGTGAAATTTGTGATAAAATATTTGTTTATATTGGTTCTTTTGACATGTACATACTGGAGATTTACCATTCAAATGTTTAGGCTTCGATAGAACACTTGTTGATATATACAGAAAATAAAGCATTTAAATGGGAAGTTCGTGATAAAATGTTTAGGCTATGGTTTGATTTGAAGATGCATATGGGAATACATGTCGAAAATAGACCATTCAGATATGAAATCTGTGCTAAAACAATTATGCAGTGTGATTCTTTGAGGAGGCACATGAAGATACATACTGGAGAGAAACCATTCAAATGTGTCCTCTATGGAAAAAAGTGTTCATCCATCATAGCAATTTGAAGAGTCACATGAGGATACATACAGGAGATGTACCATTCAACTCAAGTTTTGTAATCAAGTGTTTGTACTAAGTAGTGCTGTCAAGAGCCAGAGCAGGATTCATGCTGGAGATGATTCATTTATATGTAAGCGTTGTTACAGTACAGCTCACATGTATTTTTGGAACCCCACAGACATCCCCTCTGCTTTCACTCTGCGATAATGCTCCACAACGAAGCAATAAAATACAAGTCGTTACCATGCCTCAGCTGGCATGCTGATGGCATCTCCACCCTAGTGGAGTTAATCAGCTTTATTGATTGACGATTGACATGTCATGATTGATTAACAATCAAATAGCATTTCACCAATCAATGATCTTTATTTCGAGCATATATATGGACAAGAAATTAATTTGAAAAGTCTTGTATATTTTTTGTACATTTAGAAAACTTACGCACTGACTTGATGAGAGGCCCACCTTGTTGAGCTTCTCTTGAACATTGTAAATTTATCCTACTGTTTAAACATGAAAAGTAATCCCTGAGATATGGACAATTAATTCCAGATAGCAGCAGCTTCTCTTTAAAAACACAAACAACAAAGAAAATCTACTGAGTTTACATTTAAATGTGAACCATGTGTTTAGTTCTTTAGCAGTAATGGCCCAGTCAGAAGATAGAGTATGCATGTACACAACTATCAATTCTGAATGCACGTGTACTGAAAGAATTGGCTGTTCAAATTTATAGGGCTAAATTATTTTTTCTAACAGTAGTATTTTTTTAATTATTTCATTCATCACATGATAAGTTTGTTTCAAGTAAAGCAGGTAATGGTATAGCATCCATTTTTATACCACAAATCAGAAAAAGATGATAGTTTTCAAGCATTTACCCCCTCTCCCATGTAGAAACTTAAATGGTCTGTCCCAAATAAAGACTTGGCTGTAGCACAAGATCAAGGCAGTGTAAATACATGAAAAATGTTAGCATCAGAAGATGTCAGTTTCAGCTTGGGAAAGGTGCATTCTATCACATGAATTACTTGGTGTATTGCACTTAATACATGTAGCTCAAACTATGATCCAGTCATTAACAACAGAAGTTTTACTGATTGGCATTTAAATAGTCAATGAATTGTGACCACCCACAGAAAAGACAGAGATGTCATACATGATTTACAATCTGATACAATTTCAAGAATCATGTGATTATAATTTCTGTCAAATATATTGGGACAATAAAAAAATAAAATAAAAAGTCTTGTCTATTTCGTATATTTGGAGAAAATTGATAACTTTCTTTTGCAATATGTTCATACTTTTACTTTATCCAAAGAAATCTGAACAAACTTACACACAGACTTGACAAGAGGCACAATTTATTGATCTTCTTAATTTTTCTTGCTGTTTAAACATGGAAAGTTATCCTCTAAGGTATAGACAATTAAATTTCAGTTGACAGCCACTTTTGTTTTACCCCCACCCCCCCAAAAAACCGAGCAAATTCTGAATCTATGAATCACATAATGATCCAGTCATGAGGCTGAATATACCTACTTGTTCAATTTTAACTACATGTGTATTGCAGTGGATTGGCAATTTAATTTTTGGGACTAGATTGTTCTTTACAACCAGGATATTTTTAATGTTTCATTCATCACAAGACACATTTATTCCAAATAAGAAAAGGTATGGCATGGTGTCCTTTTTATAATACAAATCTCAAGTTTAAATCAACCCTCTATAATCACGTGATTGTATGTCAGAAGAAATAGTACAAGATATTACTAAAAACTTGTCAGGTCCATATCAGGGTCCCCATCCCATCCCACTGAAAATAACATTCACACACACAAATCTACAATAACTTGTCACTTGAAATTTGACCATTGTTTTGTTCTTGTGCACATTTATTGGGTATTATGCACACTTTGAGTAAATAGACACAGAGATGCCCTTTAGAGCTTTTATGAAATTTTGGAAAACCCAACATCTTCCAACACTTGACCTGATCCAGCCCTGCTCATGCATGAGGCAACTATCTGAACTTGTGCAATATTGTTTCACATCAGTCAAGTATGAATGTGATTTTGTTTACATTTGTTATAATCAATTTCATTATTATTTATCATTACACTGTTTCTGATGCTGATTAGTACAAAGCATTTGCTCATCACTATTCGTGTATGTGTGTTGTGAGATAGAGATAGAAGCAATAAATGGTTATATAAAAACACCTTATGGGACGGAACTATTTGGGATCTATCTTTCTCATCTTTCACGGTGTTCAGTTGCTAGATTTTGAATGTTATTCTTTTATAACTTAAAATGCATATGCGTGTTGTATATGTTCTTGTAGATCTCTAATATCGGGCGAGATGGTTTAACATGGCTGTTTCTTTTTTCCTTTAAAATTATAAAGGAATAGTTTGATTGCAATCCTCACCACCGGTGAAAAAGTTTGAACCATATGAACTAGTTTATTTGAAGTACAAGGGTTTGGGAATACAAACTTCATGAAGATAAAATGCTATGGTGTGTAACTGTATGTTTATAATGCACTATCATTAATTTCCAAATCAGTTTATGTAAACTTTCATTACTCAGGAGCAGCAGAGAGGGTGAACAGACCACTTGCTTGGATTGTTAATTATTAAAACAAAATTATGGTCTCAATAGTCAACTACACTCTAAACATAACCAGTAGGTTACTTTTTTTTGTCGTCAATTAGAGAACGTGTTTACTTTTTAGGCAAACCTAATTTTGGTCACACCCTCTCTGCTGCTTTAGTGTCAGCCCAAAATTTTATCGAGACCAACACGACCTAGGATCATGCAAATTTATTGTTATAAATCCAAACGGAGTAGCTTGAGCATGTGCAAAGAAGTTTTTGAATTTAATTATGTCCATATCCCCTGAACACCAAGTTTGATGAATGTTTCGTAACGTATGTGTATCAACTCCATTAAACACAACAAAAATATTACAGTTATCTCTGATCACTTTTGGCATTTGCGTATATCGCTGGGTAACATAAATCATGTCTGTGCTTTTATGTCTACCTCGTGAAAATATCCTAGTTGGGTTTGTTTGTTTGTCCAGCATAACATTGTCGTATACAACTAAATTATTAATAGATCCATCGAGATCATCTACGGATGGAGCTTCATCAATATCGGTGATAAAATCAACAACAGCATTGTCGTCATCATACAACGACACTGCGTCTTCATTAAAATCCTTAAGTACTTCATAACATCGTTGATCATCTACGGATGGCACCACTAAATACAATTTATTCCATTTCATCCATCTCATTATCAGATTAAGCAACAATTGTGTGCTACCACTTCCAGATGGTCCAATTATTATCATCCTTAAAGAAATCAGTAGTGCTGGATGATGTTTAACTGGCTCACGTGCTCGTGTCGCTGAGAAGTCAATTATGTCCATAATAATTTATATCATGGATCTATATTGTGTTTGATGCAGAGCATCCACCCCCACCAGTGGATTAACTACAGTGACAACTAAAATAAAAAACGTGCTCTTACAGGTAAATGTGAGCAATGTGGCGTAATAAATTTAGATTTATTTTGTTGAAAATAAAAACCAGCGGTGATATTGATATGGCACTATATAAATTACCAGGAACTCCATGGGCCAAGTACCCTGGTGAAAAACATCAGCCTGGCTATAATTACTGTGGTCCTGGAACTCGTCTCGATATCCGACTCGATAAACAAGACCAACCAAAACCTGGAGAGTATCCAATAAACACAATTGTATTCATGATGTTGTGTATAAAAGTAAAGATTTGCAACAACGGCACCTCGCAGATGTGAAATTCATTCATGCGTTAAATTCTATACCTGATAAATCTTTCAGAGAAAAACTTGCTAGCTTTCTAGTAAAATCTGTGATGAGAGGTAAACTAATGCTAGGGGCTGGTAATTAATCAACTGATTATTATCATAATAATGGAATCTGTTTATTATAGTCCAAGAGGATATTGGAGAGGTAAAGCAGCGATTAGTAAACTTGCTGAAGCAGCAAAGTCTCACGTTCTGTTGCTGCAAATTGGTTAGCATGACAGGCAATATGGCAAATCTATTTATATCCACCTAAAAAATTCAGTACATGCATTTTGATGTCAGTGTTCCCAATGAAGTTCATCAGGCAGATATTTTGTTTTTACCTCATGATACTATCAAAACTGGTAGACGTTGATCATGCACATACAAATACGCCTTAACTGTCGTTGACGTTGCAAGTAGGTATAAAGAAGCAGAACCATTATCAACTAAAACAGCAACTGAAGTTGCATCTGCATTTGAACAAATTTATCAACGAGGACCCTTGCGATGGCCACAACTATTACAGGTTGATCCTGGCAAAGAATTTCTTGGTGCAGTATCATCGTTGATGAAAAAACATAATGTCAAAATCAGACGAGGACATACAGCAATTCATCGCGATCAGGCAATTCTTGAACGATTTAATCAAACACTTGCTGAAAGATTATTTGGATACCAGTATGCGAAGGAAATAATTCAGGCAGATACGAGATCTCTTGAATGGGTTGCAAGATTACCAAGTGTGATAGCTGCATTAAATAATGAAATTAATCGTGCAACTTCTATGAAACCCACCGTCGCGATTACAAAAAAAACATATACCAATACAATGACATGACTCTTCCTCTCAACCAGTACTAGGTAATGTAACTGTAAGATATTTATATGAACCCGGTGAACTCAAAGGAGATAGAATAAGAGCAACTGATCCTATCTGGAGCGTAACCACACATAAAATTTCTAGCATGGTTAGATCCACAGGTAGACCTACAATCTGCATACTAGATTCAACTGCTCCTCAACGTGGATTTGTATGCAAACAATTACAAGTAATTCCTGAAGACACACAATTACCACCGTGTTCGCTTCTGTAAACTGGCACCCCTACGTAGATTACATTCAAGATAGGTCAGCATCACATTTCCGTGTGTGTGACCAAGACTACTATTAATTCTATCAACTGTAAACTGTCTTGGATTATTATTCGAATACTGCCATAAAATATTACAGTTAGAACTTGTACAGTGATTATTCTGTTGTTGTTTCAGTGTCATGATAAATTTAACGTCAAGATCAAAATCGCGGTTATTTTTTTTTTGTCAGATTGTCGATACCCAGATAATTTTTTTTTTTTACAGCTTGATCGCATACATCATCAGTGATTTCTTCGGTTATTACGCAATCCATAATAATCCTGTGCAGTTGAGATATTCTTCTGACTCGAGACACTGCGAGATAAACTAAATTTGGCCATTCAATCTGACCATCAATAATCCAAATAATTGTGTCAGAAATAGTTAATCCTTGTGACGAATGAATTGCTATAGCGTATCGTAACGTCCATGGAGATTTATCCATCACTCCGTCAGGCGTTAACGCGCTCGTAACAACACTGAGAGGAACTAAAACAATATCATTAAGTACAAGTTTTTGTTTCTCATTAGTTCCTGGAATTTCAACTTAGATATTCTGTAGTCGAGTATCTGCTGGTCGATAACATAATGGTACTGGTAGATTTAAAAATCTTCCCATGTGCCACAGGGATAATTTCTCTTGAAGTTTATCACGAACTGTCTTTCTACTTGCAACTATCAAATCATTTGGTCTCCACAAATTCCAAAAATCATTCATCGTAGTTTCTGGAATTACTCCACGCATTATTTCGCACTGTATTCTATCTGGCTGCAGTCTGATTAATTTTTTAAATTCTTTCAGCGGTTCATCAATAGCGCTATGATCATCAGTTATTTTTTCGTAATAATCCACAAATATTTTTAACCATTCATGTGGAGACTGTCCAACAAAGGGTGGTGGTTGACCATGATCGCCATACATTATCACAGCAGCATTTTTCGTCAATAACCAATCAAGGAACATTGTTAATGTATCCAACGAAACCGTACAAATTTCATCCCAGATAACAATCCTGGGAATATATTTCTCAGCCATCCGCGATGGAGTTCACGCGTCTCCACACCATCTAAAGAAACTATGATAAGTTTGAGATTTCACTCGCCGTTCGGTCATTTCTCTGGCGAGTCTGTGTGTGGGCGTCAGCACAATCATATCAAAATTCCGAAATAATTCAATCACGAGTGTTGTTTTACCAGAACCTCCACACCCATTAAGATAAACGGTTTTATGCCTGGCTACAGGATCATATACAGATGGCGTTGTCCATGCTGATATTTGATTGTTATTCTTGTAATATTTTTCCTTAATTTCAACGTCAGCAGATTCAGAATAATTAAATATATTTTCTTGTTTTATTCTCCATGATCCCCATTCACCAGTGCCAAGTAATTTATCTAGCAAATCCAAATATTTTTTATTTATATAAAATGAATCCGTGGCAACTCTAACCGCAGTATCAACAAATCTGTTTATCATCGATAATAAGTTTATTGAAACGTTCGCGAGTATCGAAGATCTTAAATGAGTAAACTGCGGTGACTCACTATCGGTGTAACTCACAATTGTACCTAATTTAGTTCTGTCAGATAAATAAACATCATTTCGGCTTATAAACATATTTCTCATCGTTGTATCAAAAATTATAAAATCGAGTTCTGTATCGTCCATGATTAACCTCGTACACATTCGTTTATGATCATACGCACCACCCCGAGTAAACTTACCTATTATTTTTCTGCCGAGATCTTTTGCAGCTTTATTTTCATAATCAGTCATATCAGGATTTTCAGCACCTGACTCTGTCAGGGAATATTTCTTTTGTTGTGGCAACCAAATTTGTTTTTGTGAATGATATGATACAATAGCTTCATTTACTTTCAACGATATTAATATTTTTACATCAAGCATATATCGTAATAGTACTATTGGAGCCCAATGTTTTTTCTGAGAAATGTCTTCCAAACCAAGCATAAGTAATCGGATGGAGATTTTGTGCAAACTCGAATGACTCTATACAAGCAAATCCAGTCAAGTCAAAATCTGGCAGGGGTCAATTTACCGCAACTCTGGTCATCTCGTGTGTTGGATGACCAAATCTCTTATAGTATTCAGAACACTCTCCGTATCCAAAAAAACTTCCAGGATAACATGCTACCATATCAAGCGAGATAACGTCGCTATAATAATATTTAGTATTCCATAATGTGCCGTGTCCGTATTCGATACAACTACGTTGAATATCAGCAAGAAATTCCGATCTTGTAGGTTTCCATGAATTTTTTTCCTGAGCAAAGTGAGCAGCAACTGATGGAACGGTAAAACAGTTATTCAGTAATTGCTCGATAACATCATTATCATTCGTGTATTTCAACGCAAGATTTTTCATTTCGTCGTGGAGTGATTCTGGGTGATAAATTTCTCCGCTAGGCCTTACAAACTGATTGTAATTTCCATCATCGGAACTTCGAAACAGCCAAACAGATACAGGGTCATTTTTGCTGATATCGTTGATAAAATCAAATATGTAATCATTGTAAAATCTAATTGTTCTGTCTCGTGAAAATATCATCACCGCTGACGTCCATGCATGCTTAATTGCAGATAATCTCGTAAATTTCTCCATATTATAATTAAGGCAAATATGTGTTTAATTAAACTTTAATTATATATATAATGATACAAGCAAGTAATAAATTCACTTGGTTAATGATAGGATTTACAACACAGTGTAACCGCGCATGTGTAAATGAATTCTGTGGTTACCACATGCAAAGTTTTCGGCGTGGAAGTGTTGGACCAAAACCGTGTTTACGATGCGGTGTTGGAGTCAGAGGAGAAACACGGTTATGTGTGCAATGTGGTGGTAAAATATATAGAGAGCTGAAACGCTATTATGATAAAAAAGATATCGAATCTCCTATAAAAACCGCCGAAGACTATCTCGCCAGGTTTTCAAAATAACAATTTAGAGAAATAATATTATTATATAAATGGATCAAAATAAATTTGTAACACATCCCACCATTATAAATTATGAAGCATCTCGTGATGGTATAATCAGGAACTGTAGACTGAAAAAAACCAGTCGGTTTTGTTAATAATATTGGTTATCTCATGTTCCGTGCTGGAAATAAAAATTATTTATCACATAGATTTGTGTTCGAATGTTTTCATGGAGTCATCGAAAACGGCCTTGTGATCGATCATATTGATGGGAATCAAAAAAGTAATTATTTATGTAACCTACAAGCTATTACGCAAAGCCAGAATTCTGCACGTGGAAATACTGGGAAATATAGTAAATCTCCAAAAGTTGTTAAATCTGTAAATGCAAAGACAGGCCAAGAAATAATATTTCAATCAATAAACGCGGGTGCCAAATATTTTGATATTACCCCGTCTTCGGTACAATATGTAGCGGATAATATAACCAAGTCTGCATTTTCAAATAAATATGATCAGCTAATCACGTTTAAATATCATACACATGAAGCGAGATAACTTTGTCCCGCTTGATTACATGAACGTCTCGATTTTTTGTGTCGTCGTATTTCTTATCTGCTTGATATATCTCTCCTTCCTGTGTGTTACTTCGTCCATCATAATTTCATAAAAATATTAAATATATCGTTCATAAATTTGATGTGTAATTGTGTATATCTCAACTGTGTAAATCACATACAGCAGCAAGTTATTTTTAGACAGCCGTAATACATTACCATCTGACATATTCTTGAAGTTGATTTTTCGATCGATGTTAGTATCCTTGGCTAGCAGCACACTTTAACTCGGCAGGCATGTATGTAAGATCGTAGATTTCACGATTTAATTTTATAAAATGTTTCAGAAACTGAAATAAATCCACACTACAGTTTACAATAATTGTGATTTTATTCAATATACTGGTCGTACGTAAGTTGCCTGCTTATTCAGCATTAGGTGACCTCAACAAATCCAGGTAAGTTATTTTTAGATCTTGCAGTCATCAAGATCTGTTTTCAATAACATCCGGCCGTAGTTTATGTCCACGTTGTATTTAGTTAAAATTAAAATAAATCCACACTACAATTTATTTAGCTGAAACGTGTGTGAAATCACACTGCCTTTAATTCAGTTGAAACGTGTGTAGGATTTATCACTGCAGTTTACGTAGCATAGGTAACGTTATAGTAATTTTCAAACATCGTATTTGTAAGAATGGGACTGTAGTACAGTGCTAAGATCGTTGGACTATGATACTTAGGCCTGGGGTTCGATTCCCATGGCAGACACATTGTCGATGGAAGCGTTATGATGCCAGATGTTTCTAACAATAAAATGGGGGGGGCTCCCCAAGGAAATTCATGTACTCTTCTCACCACGTTGAACAACGGGATTTGATTGGGGTGGGGAGTGTGCATGAAATTTAAAAGTTGGAGCCCCTCAAAAAATAAACAGTAGGGTGATGTGAGCTCCTCGACTTTGTGACCTCACTGAAGGATACCCACACAAGGAACAGTCAGAAAGAATGTTCGCCAAAAGAAAAATCCTCATGAGGTGCCTGTAGGCCATTGATGAGGCCTTAACCATGAAGAGTGCCACATTGACAATTTGTACAATAAAAAAAGACGTCAATGAAAGGATTCTTAGGACCTCATGGAAAGGATTTACTGGCAATGAAGGGAATGGTAGATCGACCATCATCGCTGCTGTTTATTTTTTTTATATATTTTAGAAATATTTTTATTTTTTTTTATTATATTAATTCTGATTCAGAAATATTTTTATTATATTAATTCTGATTCAGAAATATTTTTATTATTATATTAATTCTAATTCAGAAATATTTATTATTATTATTATTCAGAAATATTTTTTATTTTTTATTTTTATTTTTATATTAATTCTGATTCAGAAATATTTTTATTATTATTTTAATTCTGATTCAGAAATATTCTTATTTTTATTTTTTATTATAACATTGAAATCAGAGAAATTTGTTAGAGTTTCTTGATTTAATCGTGTAAAATACCCCATCAGATTTTATGAAATTTGTTCGAATTCCTCATTTTCAATCGTGGAAACACCCCAGCACATTTATGAATTTCATGCAGATTTTCAGATTTTTTTTTCAGTTTTGTAGAAATAAATCTAGAAATATGTTGCATTATATAAACTGAATTTGTAGAAATTTGTTAAGATTTCTCAGTTAAATCGTGCAAACACCCCATCAAAATCGATAAATTTTGTTCGAATTCCTCAATTTCAATCGTGCAAACACCCCATCAGATTTTAAGAAATTCAAACAAATTTCTTGATTTGATCGTGCAAATACCTCATCGGATTTGTGAAATTTATTCCGATTTCTCAGAATTTTACAGATTCAGAAATATTTTTATTATTCAGAAATATTTTTATTATGATATTAATTCTGATTCAGAAATATTGTTTTATTTTTATTATTTTATTAATTCTGATTCAGAATAAGAATAAATAAATATTTATCATATAATGAATCAAGAAAATATTAATGCTGTTATTGTTGCCATTAAGCAATTACAACAAGACGGTGTAAAAATTTCTGATGAACTTAATCCTGAAAAAATTATGTGCGATTATGAATCATTACAATTTCGAAATTCGAGAACAGATATACACTGTCATCCGATTACAGATTTGTAAAGTTAATTCAGCAGGCAATGTTGCAGTCGTTGGCTACAGTTACAGATGATCAGGCAAAATCATTTGTTCCTCTTGCAAGTTCAATCGAAAAAATTAGGTCAAAATTATCTCATGAGTACAAAACAAAAAAACGAGTAAATGTTCAACTGAACGAATAACAGCGAGTAAAGCCGCGGAAGAGTTAGTTGCAAAGGATAGCGTCGAGTGTTACTCGCCCCACAGTGAAAGTGAAAATGAAAGTGACGATGACGAAACTGTGACTAAAATACAGTAAAAATAATATTTACTCAGAAGCTGATATTAAAAATTTTTTATTCTGATAATAGCAACAAAAAAAAAAAACCCAAACAATAAATCATAAATATTTTACTCAGAATCATATTATTTATTTTTTATTCTGAGAATATTTTTTCCACCAAAGCGAGATCTGTGATCTTACATACAGATTTACAATTAATTCTTCTCCGTGTAAATCCAAAAGGTGTCCAGATTGATCAGTAACCTTAAAATGTATCCGCAATAACAGTAGATTATGCACACGCAAATAAACAACGTTGATTGGTTCTGATACAATTAAATACCCTGCGGGAACTTGAGGGGTAAATGTGTATAAAATGTATACTTGCTGGGTTTGATTAGGTTTTTGTAAATCTACTTGAAAGCTGCCACCAATGGCGTCACAAACTAGATTGACTGCGATCGTTGGTGTTATATTTACAATGCCCGGTGATATATGTCTGCCTGTGCCGTTGTCACCGTTATCGTATCTAAGAATTGTTGGTGGTGGCGCTAGTTTTCTCTATGCCTCCATAACCTTTGGAAAATTTTCGCTGATTACATCGCTGATTTTTTTAGTCTGTCAAATCCCGGAAATATAATTTTTTTTAATTGTTGTTCAGATATTTTATTATGTTTGGTAAATTGCTGCGATACATTTTCCAGAAAATTCACAACCAACGCATTACTATTTTTAATGTCATCCACGATTGTATTTAAGATTTTTATTGTTTCGAAGATTTGTTTTGTATCGTCAGAATTGTGTGTGATAATGCTTTAAAATAAAAATTTTAACTCGCTGAGAAATCTTTCATATTCAGATTTGCGGTTATCTATATAAATTTTTAAAATTGTATTTTCGATATACTCTATTGATTTCGAGAATTCGTCTTTGATAAATTCAAGCGATAATGCATGATTTAAATTTTTTTCATCTAATCTTAATGCCTGATATTTAACATATATGCGTGGTAGATGATTATCTAGGAGGGCATTTATTTTATTTTTGTGAAACAACTCCTCTTGGCGTGGTTCTGGCAGTATTGTCGTTGACGCCGCCGGTGAAATATCAGGCCGTCCAAGTACAGATCTGATCGAACTTTGATAAATATCAACCGCGTAATCCGGTGACAGAATTTCTATCGCCGACGACAACGTTGGTTCGTGGACGGTAATAGCAATCTTGGATTCTTTGCTTGCTATAGATTTAATTCTGCGCTGAAATTCTTCATTGATTTCTTCGATCTGATAACTGCCCGTGGGTATGCTTACAACTTGCCAATCGAGAGTTCCATCATCGCGGTTTTTATTTGCAAATACTAATGAGTTATTCCGGGAAAGTCCACCAAACGACGTTGATCTAACATTTGGCCAAGTATAATAAACTCGTAATTGTGCTACTGCTATTTCTTTTGCTGGAATTGCAGTTGGAAAAACAATACTAAATTCAGAATTAGTTGAACTGGTTGATATCATCGTTGTTTTTGGCGGTGCTGTATTGGCGGTAATCTGTTGCAGCAGTTCCATCGTTGACGACATTATTTAATTATCAATTTCTATCTAACTAATTATAATTCCATCTTTGATTGTGAACAATCTGGTTCTAATGCCTCTTTGTAAATCTTAATTATTTCTGTGAACTCTTTGTCGGTAATTTTACCGTCTTTGAGGAACGACGAAATCAACGATGATAGCTTCGAATATTCTAACGTTACCGCGTCAGTTTTAACGTGTACTCGTGTAATTTTGCGGCTGTACACGTCGATACTTCTTTTTGCGATGATATTAAAAACACCAGTGATTGTTGTTGCAGCTGAAACACAAATTGTCACAACTGCTAGTGACGTCATCGTTACCGCAGAAAAAATTACACCAGTTCCAGCGATGATCGCAGATGCCGAATAAACAACTACGTAGATGAAACTGCTCGTCTGATATATTTTTTTACTTGTGCGTCGTATTCATCAATGATTTTTTTTTAGTTTGGTTTGACACTCACATACTTAATTGTATCTGTGTTGGTTAGCGTCGATCATTATTATTAAGTAGTGATGTGATGTAATGTGATTATGATTTTTAACGTAGCTTTAACAATTTTTCAGTCATATCGCTACGATGTCTGCAGTGTGGCAGTTTATAGTGATGTCTAGCACTGGAGCATCATGCCGCAGACATGTAGCATGATGTCCCACCCAGTCACATTATCCTGACACCAGGCCGACCAGTCCTAACACTAACCTCTTAATGCTGAGCAAGCGAGGCAGCTGTTAGTACCATTTTTTAAAGTCTTTGGTATGACTCAACCGGGGATCGAACCCACGACCTCCCGCATCCGAGGCGGCCGCTCTAACCACTAGGCCACCTATTATTAAGTAGATTAACGCAACTAATTCAAGATTCTGAAGTATTAAGTAATCAATTGAGGTGCTTCAGCGATAAATTCAAGACACCACCAGTAAGACGCTGCGGTTAATTTTTTATCACATGGTTCCAGTATAAACGTTTCTTCGGTATCTTTATTTAACACTATAGACACAGTTCCAGAAAAATCATCGGTGGAATGAAGCCATGGAAATGTAGGAAATATCCTAAGTTTTGCAGAGCTGAACACGGACAGCCTGTACACACCAGTTACTTCCGCTGTATGTTTGATAGTGTTATTTTGCTGCGTCCACGTTGATGACCCTGATGATACTGTGTATACAATATTGTTAATCTGCTGGCGAGGAATTTTAATCAGATAATTTTTTGAACGATATTAGGAATTCCACTGACAATATCGTTGAGTTTCGTGTTAACGTCGGCGAGTCTAATATCAACGGTTGGTGGACTTCCAAAAATTTCATTAATGGTTCTGTTTACGTTTCTGCGAAAATTCAGAAACAGTTGTACGCGATTAGAAAATTCAGGTCATTCCATCATTGATCGTCGACAACGAAGTTGTCATTGGAATGTTGTTATCGTCGAGGTATGTTGTTGTTGCAGAGTCGAGATTATCTGTTGGTTCTCCCACGTTGGTTATTTTATTGTTGTTCATGTTAAGAATGCCGGTCATCATATCACTGGTTGTTAATAATCGTTCACCTATACTATTTCGGATCGACGACAGAGCAACAACACTAGGGACAAGCTTTCCTTCTCGGTCATACACGGCAACGAGACTTTCTCGTGCTGCTCTGTTACGAACAATAATATCGTTGATTGAAATATTACTCGTTTTCAATTTTCCTTCACGGTTTTGAAATACTACAACTTCACCAGGATCAACGTCGGTAAGATTGAGCAGGTTACCTATTTCGTCGCTGATCTGTTTTGTTACTTGTTTTTGTAAGTCATCACCTGGTTTTTTGGTTTTAGTTTTAGCTGATCTTCCGTAAAGATATAACATTATACAATACAATATAATGGTTGCTTAAAACGAACGATGCTGGTTAATGGTGTACTTGTGCACAACTTCATGAGGTGGTGCTGACGATGCTGAAATCGGGTCAAGTACAGCAATTACTTCTCTGCCACATATTGGTGGGTCGGTTATTTTTTGTGTTATTAACGTTGAATACCAGATTAGAATTTGCATGTTACTTACATATTTTAAAAATTCTTTTGGTGGTGCTAACCCGTACGAATCAAAATAAACAATTCCACGTGGATCAATCGTGTATGCAACCCAATGTGTACCTGTGTTGGCGGATTCGTTGAGGTTAATAATACCAGTTTCAACGCGGTTTGGTTTACGCGGTAATTGATCAGGCATAAAAACACCTCTGAAATTTTTTTTATGTTTAGCTGGGCAGCAGCATCAAGTAAATCAAAATTGGACATTGGAGTAATCAACAAGGTATCGTTCCTGGGAGGTATGACAGCGACCGTACCCGGGTATCATTCCTGGCAATCTTAGACCCTTCCCTTTTTTAAGATCTTTCTAAACCCTTTCCTGTAGCTTTCTTTAATGCCATTCCAGCAGCGGTTCCAACAGCACCTAACGCAGCTGCCTTTGCAACAGCTGGGGCTGCAGCGGCTATCAACGCTGGTGTAGCTGCGAGAAGTGGAAATATACCACCGGTTTTAACAGCATCGCTGATAGCACTCTCTGAAAGATTAAGCCGTAATCCGGTTTTGATTTGTTAGCGTCGTTGAAGTGCTTTAGTTGACGTTTTGTCAGCGATAGTTTATTCGGACCACCTGAGATTTGTCCTTGTTTTAACGATATTGTTGTTCCACAGTTATCTTTGGATGCTGATTGTAGTTTTTTAATCTGACCAGGAGTCAGACTGACACTAACATTATGATATGACATTTATAATAATATTTTGACTTTTAAATTAACAATTACATGTTTTCTACGGGGCATCAATGACTCTCATGGGACCACCAACACCTTCAAGTAACATTGTTTTATCTGATATCATAACCGCGATTACTCTATAACCACTAGGAATAATCGGTGGACCGGGTTGTCTCGGTGGTGATCGTGCTACACGAGCTCGGAAGTGTATATCAACGACAGATTGTCTGAATAAATCTAAATGTTCCAGTGAGAAATAATAGATCGGATACAGCGTTGTAAAACCCCGCTAAGATATCCGCAAACCAGAATCAACATTCTGATCACGTCCCATAAATTTCGTCAATCGATGATATGCACGTGCTACGTGATTGCGTTCAAAATTCAGTAATACTTCTTCGGATGGTTCCTGATGCCCATTTATCCTTGAAGAAACTTCGCTAACTCCAAGCATGTCAAATGCCATCGGATTTCGTGTTTGTGTACCATATTGTGAGTTTTCCTGAAATGCAATAAATATATGTCGCGGTGTAGAAATACCCTGCTGTGATGCTATCTGCCATGTAAATAAACCTTCAACTTCACTTTGAGTAGTGTGTGTGGACATCGTCAACCATGACAATGCTGATTTGCCGCCGCGATCCATAAAAGAGAGTAATCGTTGTTCTTCGGTTATCGATGGAGTCATTTCTGGCATCCACAGCGAAATGTTTGATAATCTTACTATATATGCAGCAGCTGAGTCGGAATGCCAGATTGCATCGTTGTCGTCACCTTTTCTATCAAGTATAACTGTATGCTTGGCTCAAAAAATAACCTTTCTGACATTTCTGCAGAATCCAAAAATATGTGACAGTGGAATCGCACATGAAAACTCTCCATCGCCACTTAACATTAATCTGCGTGTGGCAAATCCTAAATTGTAATTTTCGTTTATCGATAATACTACACGACGATCAGCAGCTCCTCCTGCATCTCTTACATTACCCATAATTACATAATCACCATTTGGTTGATCAATTATATCCTTTGCAAACACCATTGATGGACCGGCTCATCTTATATAATCATCGCTGTATCGTGCAAGGCCAAGTATTGTAGTGGCAATATCAACATCATTATTAATTTCTTCAATGTTTTTTCCATCAATCACATATATAGCACTTTTAAATAACGGCATAATACCAGTGTTGACAAAACTAGGTTGTACACCAATCGGAACATTTGTACCATCTGCTCGTAAAATTCTCCCTTTGATTTCAATAAATGCATCAGGGGGTAAAAAATATCTACTTGTATCATTCATTTGTAAACATATTCGCGAACGTTCATTTGCATTTGGTGCGTTGTAAGAATAATACTGATAGTCACGCACAGACTCATCTTTGAGTACTGGTGCATCTATGTCGAATGCGGTATCAGATATGCGCTTAAACATCTTTATTATTGTCGTGTTCGTCTACCACGAAGACCGCTTCCTGCTGCCAGACTAGCGATTATATTTTTTTCTTTTTCTGATAGTGGCACACTAGCCAACTCTGCTAGTTTTTGATTTGCAACTTTATTTATTATTTTACTAACATTTGCAGGCATAACCTCAGTGCTGGGTAATTTTACTGGTTGAAGTTTTCGTGTAAATCGTGCTAATTGTTCTTTGATTGCCGAGAATGCTTTACCGGCAATATCGCTAACAGCACCAATACCTTTATCACGAATAACATCAATAGATTTCATGCCTAATTGTTTTGCAATCGGTATTGCCTTTGGAGCTAACCTTGCAAATAGACCCTGAACAACATCACCAAGTCTATTGCCGTAGAACGCTTTATATGTTGGTAATCGCGAATTTATCACCCTGACCATAATCGGCCCAACTTGAGCATTATGTATAATCGTTTTATTATAGTTATTATATCTAGCTGTTTAATCACTGTGGTAATCGTCGATAATTTCATTGATGAGTTCCCGGTAAACATTAATGCCCATGATACCGCCTGTAAATAATCGGTGACAATTTGATGTTATTTCGTTGATGATCTCAGGAGAGTTACTACCAGCTCATTTTCCACCGATAAAAATTTCTAGTCGATCAACATCAGCAAGAATGTTATCCGGACATGGAATAATAAGACCACTTCCTTGAGTAGCAATACCACTTCCAGTTACACCAGGGTCAGGTGATGGTTGTCTCCGCTGTCGAGATATCTGCTTTTTTAGTGATATAACAGGCATTCCAATGCCATTTTTTGTTTCATAAACTTTATCAATAAAATCGTCGTATTCTTTTCTATGTTTTTGACTGATTTGTGGAATATCCTTATACTCACGAAATACCCTAGCAACCCAATCTTTTTCTGGAGTGTTATGAAATTCAGCTGATATCCCGCCGCAGCAAACTTAACAGGATCATTCATAATTTCTATATAGCCTTGTTGAGTAAAATACCGAGTTTTTAATTCTGGTTTAGACAGATCCTCGACGATCTTTTTAACATCTTGAATTTCAGCACGTGTTTTGTCGGCAGACTCCATAGCTTCCTTAATTTGTTCTGGTAATGCTCCGATAACCTGCTGTGTTGCAGTTGTAGCCTCAGCGGTTTTCTCCAACGCGGGAAGAAGACCTTCAGTAGTCTTTGTAACCGGTTTAAATAATTCATTTGTGACTTCTGCAAATTCCATCTGAGATTCCTGATGTGCCTGTAGTATTTGTTTGACAGAATCTCTCACGGGTACATATTTTTTGATTGCCTCTAGTCGTTCTCGAGCTAGTTTAACTGAGTGAACTTCACCAATCATTATTGATATAATAGTTAATTAATTACAGCAGCAGAGAGGGTGCGACCAAAGTTAGGTTTGCCTAAAGGTAAACACGTTCTCTAATTGACGACAAAAAAGTAACCTATGGTTATGTTTAGAGTGTAGTTGACTATTGAGACCATCATTTTGTTTTAATAATTAACAATCCAAGCATGTGGTCTGTTCACCCTCTCTGCTGCTTCAGGGGACAAATGCAATACTATGTCAGGAATTTCTACAAAAACGAAATCTAGAGTCGTTTCCGGATTATATTAACAACTGAATATGCAGGAGCTTAAAGGATAAATACCATACGTTTAAAACAATGAGATAATGTTGAGTTCTAATTGTGAATAACACAGTATCGATGTCACGATAACATTATGGGTAGAGGAAACATGACGTATTGGAATAAATACATTTATATTAGTATGTCTTACTGTAATTTTCCATTCCAGAAATCCATTTGATATAATAATAAGAAAATAGTTCATTGATCATATTCACAATAAATGTATCCATAATTCGCAATGTATCAATAATTCACAATAAATGTATCAAAAGTGATATACTCCATAGGTGAAGAAATACAACCATGTTATATACGTTGAACAAGTGCTTCTCACGCTGTACAGTTACTGTACTCTCTCTCTCTCTCTCTCTCTCTCTCTCTCCCAAATAAAATTGATAGAAATAGATAAATTTTATATCGCTCATTGTCATAAGGAATATTTTTGTCAGAGTTATTAATAAATTAAAATAAAATTTCCCCACAAAATTTAAACAGAATAGCTTTCTTGGATGACATTGAGAACATATTTGGTTCATCTCTATACACAATATTAACGTTTAGCCATTTTTAATGTACAAAGTATATTCACTTCATTTGTTTATGAAAACTGAAACCAAATACAAAAAGTTCATCTTCTGGGGCGATTCTAAAAAGAATACGACAAAAAGTCATCGCTAAACATCATGCACAAAGCGTTTAAAATGAAAATGAAAATAGAGGTCAGGGGTAATAAACGAAACTTAATGAAACATAATTTACAAAATGTGTACATATTTAAGGAAGA